>NW_025557435.1:0-70521 GCF_020424385.1 Procambarus clarkii
TTGTAGTGTCTGTAGTTGTAGTGTTTGTTGTTGTAGTGATTGTTGTTGTAGTGTTTGTTGTTATAGTGTTTGTTGTTGTAGTGTTCGTTGTTGTATTGTTCGTTGTTGTAGTGTTCGTTGTTGTAGTGTTACTTGTTATGGTGTTCATTGTTGTAGTATTTGTTGTTGTAGTGTTCGTTGTTGTAGTGTTTGTTGTTGTAGTGTTCGTTGTTGTAGTGTTCGTTGTTGTAATGTTCGCTGTTGTAGTGTTAATTGTTATAGTGTTCATTGTTGTAGTGTTAATTGCTGTTGTGTTAATTGTTGTAGTGTTAATTGTTGTAGTGTTAATTGTTGTAGTGTTTGTAGTTGTGGTGTTCGTTGTTGTGGTGTTCATTGTTGTAGTGTTCGTTATTGTAGTGTTTGTTGTTGTAATGTTCATTGTTGTAGTGTTAATTGTTGTAATGTTCGTTGTTGTAGTGTTCGTTGTTGTTGTGTTCGTTGTTGTGGTGTTCTTTGTTGTAGTGTTCGTTATTGTAGTTTTCGTTGTTGTAATGTTCGTTAATGTGGTGTTTGTTGTTGTAGTGCACGTTGTTGTAGTGTTCGTTATTGTTGTGGTAATTGTTGTAGTGTTCATTGTTGTAGTGTTCAATGTTGTACTGTTAATTGTTTTAGTCTCCGTTGTTGTAGTGTTTGTTGTTGTAGTGTTCGTTGTTGTAATGTTCATTGTTGTAGTGTTCATTGTTGTAGTATTTGTTGTTGTAGTGTTCATTGTTGCAATGTTCATTGTTGTAGTGTTCATTGTTGTTGTGTTCATTGTTGTAGTATTTGTTGTTGTAGTGTTCATTGTTGTAGTATTCATTGTTGTAGTCTTTGTTGTTGTAGTGTTCACTGTTGTAGTGCACGTTGTTGAAGTGTTTGTTGTTGTAATGTTCATTGTGGTAGTGTTCGTTGTTGTAGTGTTCATTGTTTTTATGTGCGTTGTTGTTTTGTTCATTGTTGTGGTGTTCATTGTAATGTTCGTTGTTGTAGTGCTCGTTGTTGTGGTGTTCGTTGTTATGGTGTTCATTGTAGTAGTGTTCGTTGTTGTAGTGTTCGTTGTTGTAATGTTCGTTGTTGAAATGTTCGTTGTTGTAGTGTTCATTGTTATAGTGTTCGTTATTTTAGTTTTCATTGTTGTAGTGTTTGTAGTTGTAATGTTCATTGTTGTAGTGTTCGTTGTTGTAATGTTCATTGTTGTAGTGTTCTGTGTTGTTGTGTTTGTTGTTGTAGTGTTTGTTGTTGTAATGTTGATTGTCGAAGTGTTCATTGTTGTAGTGTTTGTTGTTGTAATGCTTGTTTTTGTAGTGTTTGTTGTTGTAGTGTTTGTTGTTGTAGTGTCTGTTGTTGTACTGTTTGTTGTTGTAGTGATTGTTGTTGTAGTGTTTGTTGTTGTAGTGTTTGTTGTTGTAGTGTTTGTTGTTGTAGTGTTCGTTGTTGTATTGTTCGTTGTTGTAGTGTTCGTTGTTGTAGTGTTATTGTTTTAGTGTTCTTTGTTGTAGTATTTGTTGTTGTAGTGTTCGTTGTTGTAGTGTTCATTGTTGTAGTACTCGTTGTTGTAGTGTCCATTGTTGTAATGTTTGTTGTTGTAATGTTCATTATTGTATTGTTCATTGTTGTAGTGTTCACAGTTTTAGTGTTCATTGTTGTAATGTTCATTGTTGTAATGTTCATTGTTGAAGTGTTCGATGTTTCAGTGTTCGTATTGTCGTGTTTATTGTTGTAATGTTCATTGTTGTAATGTTCATTGTTGTAGTATACGTTGTTGTAGTGTTCATTGTTGTAATGTTCATTGTTGTAATGTTCGTTGTTGTAATGTTCGTTGTTGTAATGTTCGTTGTTGTAATGTTCCTTGTTGTAATGATCGTTGTTAATGTTCATTGTTGTATTGTTCATTGTTGTGGTGTTCGTTGTTGTGGTGTTCGTTGTTGTAGTGTTCGTTGTTGTACTGTTCATTCTTGTAGTGTTCGTTGTTGTAGTGTTCGTTGTTGTAGTGTTCATTGTTGTAGTGTTCGCTGTTGTTTTGTTCTTTGTTATAGTGTTCGTTGTTGTAGTGTTCATTGTTGTAGTGTTCATTGTTGTAGTGTTCATTGTTGTCATGTTCGTTGTTGTAATGTTCTTTGTTGTAGTGTTCGTAGCTGTTGTGTTCGTTGTTGTAATGTTCGTTGTTGTAGTGCTCATTGTCGTAGTGTTCGTTGTTGTAGTGTTCATTGTTGTAGTGTTCGTTGTTGTAGTGTTCGTTGTTGTGGTGTTCGTTGTCATGGTGTTCGTTGTTGTAGTGTTCATTGTTGTTGTGTTCATTGTTGTAATGTTCATTGTTGTAATGTTCATTGTTTTAGTGTTCATTGTTTTAGTGTTCGTTGTTGTAGTGTTCATTGTTGTCATGTTCGTTGTTGTAATGTTCGTTGTTGTAGTGTTCGTAGTTGTTGTGTTCGTTGTTGTAATGTTCGTTGTTGTAGTGTTCATTGTCGTAGTGTTCGTTGTTGTAGTGTTCGTTGTTGTGGTGTTCGTTGTTGAAGTGTTCTTTGTTGTAGTGTTCGTTGTTGTGGTGTTCATTGTTCTAATGTTCATTGTTGTAATGTTAATTGTTGTAATGATCATTGTTGTAATGTTCGTTGTTGTAGTGTTTGTTGTTGTTGTGTTCGTTGTTGTAGTGTTCGTTGTTGTAGTGTTCTTTTTGTAATGTTCATTGTTGTTGTGTTCATTGTTGTAATGTTCATTGTTGTAATGTTCATTGTTGTAATGTTCATTGTTGTAGTGTTCGTTGTTGTAGTGTTCATTATTGTTATGTTCATTGTTGTAATGTTTATTGTTGTAATGTTCGTTGTTGTAATGTTCGATGTTGTAATGTTCGTTGTTGTAATGGTCGTTGTTGTAGTGTTCGTTATTGTAATGTTCATTGTTGTATTGTTCGTTGTTGTAGTGTTCGTTGTTGTGGTGTTCGTTGTTGTAGTGTTTGTTGTTGTAGTGTTCATTGTTGTAGTGGTCGTTGTTGTAGTGTTCGTTGTTGTAGTGTTCATTATTGTTATTTTCATTGTTGTAATGTTCATTGTTGTAATGTTCGTTGTTGTAATGTTCGATGTTGTAATGTTCGTTGCTGTAATGGTCGTTGTTGTAGTGTTCGTTATTGTAATGTTCATTGTTGTATTGTTCGTTGTTGTAGTGTTCGTTGTTGTGGTGTTCGTTGTTGTAGTGTTCGTTGTTGTAGTGTTCATTGTTGTAGTGGTCGTTGTTGTAGTGTTCGTTGTTGAAGTGTTCATTGTTGTAGTGTTCATTGTTGTCATGTTCTTTGTTGTAATGTTCGTTGTTGTAGTGTTCGTTGATGTAGTGTTTTTGTTGTAATGTTAGTTGTTGTAGTGTTCGTTGTTGTAATGTTCGCTATTGTAGTTTTTTGTTGTAGTGTTAGTTGTTGTAGTGTTCGTTGTTGTGGTGTTCGTTGTCGTGGTGTTAATTGTTGTAGTGTTCGTTGTTGTTGTGTTTATTGTTGTAATGTTCATTGTTGTAATGTTCATTGTTGTAGTGTTCATTGTTTTAATGTTCATTGTTGTAGAGTTCGTTGTTGTAGTGTTCGTTGTTGTGGTGTTCATTGTTGTAATGTTCATTGTCGTAATGTTCATTGCTGTAATGTTCATTGTTGTAATGTTCGTTGTTGTAGTGTTCGTTGTTGTTGTGTTCGTTTTGTAGTGTTCGTTGTTGTAGTGTTCGTTGTTGTTGTGTTCATTGTTGTAATGTTCATTGTTGTAATGTTCATTGTTGAAGTGTTCGTTGTTTTAGTGTTCGTTGTTGTGGTGTTCATTGTTGTAATGTTCTCTGTTGTAATGTTCATTGTTGCAGTGTTCGTTGTTGCAGTGTTCATTGTTGTAATGTTCATTGTTGTAATGTTAGTTGTTGTACTGTTCGTTGTTGTAGTGTTCGTTGTTGTAATGTTCGTTGTTGTAGTGATTGTTGTTGTAATGATTATTGTTGTAATGTTCGTTGTTGTGGTGTTCGTTGTTGTGGTGTTCGTTGTTGTGGTGTTCGTTGTTGTGGTGTTCGTTGTTGTGGTGTTCGTTGTTGTGGTGTTCGTTGTTGTGGTGTTCGTTGTTGTAGTGTTCGTTGTTGTTGTGTTCGTTGTTGTAGTGCTCGTTGTTGTAGTGTTCGTTGTTGTAGTGTTCGTTGTTGTAGTGTTCGTTGTTGTAGTGTTCATTGTTGTAGTGGTCGTTGTTGTAGTGTTCGTTGTTGAAGTGTTCATTGTTGTAGTGTTCATTGTTGTCATGTTCTTTGTTGTAATGTTCGTTGTTGTAGTGTTCGTTGATGTAGTGTTTTTGTTGTAATGTTAGTTGTTGTAGTGTTCGTTGTTGTAATGTTCGCTATTGTAGTTTTTTGTTGTAGTGTTAGTTGTTGTAGTGTTCGTTGTTGTGGTGTTCGTTGTCGTGGTGTTAATTGTTGTAGTGTTCGTTGTTGTTGTGTTTATTGTTGTAATGTTCATTGTTGTAATGTTCATTGTTGTAGTGTTCATTGTTTTAATGTTCATTGTTGTAGAGTTCGTTGTTGTAGTGTTCGTTGTTGTGGTGTTCATTGTTGTAATGTTCATTGTCGTAATGTTCATTGCTGTAATGTTCATTGTTGTAATGTTCGTTGTTGTAGTGTTCGTTGTTGTTGTGTTCGTTTTGTAGTGTTCGTTGTTGTAGTGTTCGTTGTTGTTGTGTTCATTGTTGTAATGTTCATTGTTGTAATGTTCATTGTTGAAGTGTTCGTTGTTTTAGTGTTCGTTGTTGTGGTGTTCATTGTTGTAATGTTCTCTGTTGTAATGTTCATTGTTGCAGTGTTCGTTGTTGCAGTGTTCATTGTTGTAATGTTCATTGTTGTAATGTTAGTTGTTGTACTGTTCGTTGTTGTAATGTTCGTTGTTGTAATGTTCGTTGTTGTAGTGATTGTTGTTGTAATGATTATTGTTGTAATGTTCGTTGTTGTGGTGTTCGTTGTTGTGGTGTTCGTTGTTGTGGTGTTCGTTGTTGTGGTGTTCGTTGTTGTGGTGTTCGTTGTTGTGGTGTTCGTTGTTGTGGTGTTCGTTGTTGTAGTGTTCGTTGTTGTTGTGTTCGTTGTTGTAGTGCTCGTTGTTGTAGTGTTCGTTTTTGTAGTGTTCATTGTTGTAGTGTTCATTGTTGTAGTGTTCATTGTTGTCATGTTCGTTGTTGTAATGTTCGTTGTTGTTGTGTTCGTAGTTGTTGTGTTCGTTGTTGTAATGTTCGTTGTTGTAGTGTTCATTGTCGTAATGTTCGTTGTTGTAGTGTTCGTTGTTGTAGTGTACATTGTTGCAGTGATCGTTGTTGTAGTGTCCTTGCTTCCACTACTGAAGGGGGTGCCACTGATTTACCCTGGAAGCCCTTCAGTCAACCACGGGGAAACTGCTATCAGCAGATCCGGCCTAGACCCGTGGAGGAGTGAAGGAAGACTCAGGCTTACCTTATAACAATAAATTCCCGAGTCTTGCCTGCTAGACAAAAGGGTTGCAGGAACTCCTTTCCCGCCTGCCTTCTCTATCTTCTTCTTAACAAGGTCGCCAGCTGGGTTAGTATATCTGCAACCCAACGATGCAGTTCAGTGGGCGTATTCTATGCTGTTTGTTGCCAGAGTGTTGGTACTCCTATAGATCTGCTATTGGACTGTCGGCCCAGAGTACTCTCCCATAAAAGTCTGTGTGGCTTTACCTCTCTCCAGCCACTACGTTACCTGTTGCCACCAGTGAGACTCTGATACTAGCTGGATGACTTAGGGTACACGCTTATATAAGTCTGTGCTGCTTTACCACTCTCCAGGCGATAAGAACTTCTGTAGAGAACGCGACGTTCCCTAGGTGGTACTATGATAACCCTCGTGTATGCTCATAGAGCAATATTATAATGGAGTCACACCTAAACACAATGGTAAAATGTGTGAATTTACTGACACAATTACATGATCACACATACAATCACAAGCAATACATGAAAATGAAAAAAAAGATAATAAATCTGGAGATCTTCAGCAACTCTTCTTTCACGACCTACAAGCACTCCTTCAACTGGGCAGATTAGACAGGAGTCACACACACTCTCACAGAAGGGCCTCTTCACCACGTCGGGACCTCTTCTTCTTCAACAGTCCTGCCGTCCACACACACTGTCCTCTCCAACAGTCCTGGACACAAGCTGCCCTGCAGCCTATTCTGCTACTAAAGTATTAATGTCATACTGCCACATGCATAAGTAAATATCGTGGCCTATCTAGCCTACTCACACAAGGGGTGAGTAGGCTAGATAGGCGAAAATAGATCTACCTTACATTCCTGACTCACTACACCTGTCCCTCGATGGTGTGAGGTTCCCACGCTTTCTGAGTCGTTCCTTGACGATCCAGGAACGTTCCACAGGTCCTCAGGTGACGTGAAGCTTTCGCGTCGTCGCCATTCCAATCCCAGAGATTCATCTACCCAATCCTGGTTCACCAATGAGCACTGAGCTAATCACTATATTCACACACTCGTCCCTTCCACAAGGCGTTGATCCTCGTCCAAGGAACGGTGTCGTCCCTCCGAAACCCTCAGTGGGCGTGACCCAGTCACAGCTAGGCCTCCCCGCCGCACCTTCCAGACCTCAACGTCCAGCGGCGCCGCCCAGCGTCGTCGCCGACTATTTTCCAAGTTTGGCACTCCTCTGCTCAATAAACTTGGTTCCTTTTTGCTTCCCAGAAGCGCAGGGTCTCCAATAACTTATGGTGGGCTGCGATGGCTAGTTTAATCCACTGAATAAGGCTTGTAGAGCCTCAAATCCTCGAGAGCTGACCAAGGCGCATCCTCTCACCTCCACAGTCAGGTCAACTCTGACGTTGGCGCCGCCCGGGGCACTCAGTGACGTCACAGCGGGCTCTGATTGGTCGCCAGCGACCTAAGTCGGCCAATCCGCGATCGGCTAGTGTCCCTTACAAAAGTCATATCTGCAGTAGGGGATACTCTTTCATTTATATCAGGGCTCCACTTTCCCCTTACCTACAACTTATAATGTAAATTTCTCCCTTATCTGGCGGCCGGTCTGGTCGCCACATATATCAACAGACTCCCTGTACCTCAGAGAATATTCAAACTTGAGAGGCGGGTGGGAGTAAGTGGAAAGGCTCTAGCATGGGTAAGGAACTACCTAACAGGAAGGAGCCAGATAGTTACTGTAAGGGGCTAGAAGTTGGATTGGCGAGCAGTAACCAGTGGAGTACCTCTAGGATCGGTGCTGGGACCAATTCTGTTTCTAATATACGTTAATGACTTGTTTACAGGAGTAGAATCCTACATGTCGATGTTCGCGGATGACGCAAAGTTGATGACAAGAGTTGTGGCAGATGAGTATTGCAGGATTCTCCAAGAGGACTTGAACAGGTTGCAGAGATGGTCAGAGAAATGGCTACTGGAGTTCAATACGACCAAATGTGAAGTTATGGACATGGGATTAGGTGATAGGAGACCAAAGGGACAGTATACATTGAAGGGGAACTGCCTACTTGTGATGACTCGAGAAAGGGACCAGGGTGTGAACGTAACACTTAATCTAACTCCTGTGGCACATATAAATAGGATATCAACAGCAGCGTACTCTACTCTGGCAAAAGATAGAACATCATTCAGAAACCTAATTAAGGAGGCATTTAGGGCGCTTTACACTGCCTACGTGAGGCCAGTCTTAGAGTTTGCCGCGCCTTCATAGAGTACCCACCTGAAGAAACACATAAGGAAACGGGAAAAGATTCAGAAGTTTGCAACGAGATTCATCCCAGCGTTACGAGGGAAGAGGTATGAAGAACGCTTGAAGGAACTGAGCCTTACGACATTAGAAAAAAGAAGGGAGGGTGATATGTTAGGAACATATAAAATACTCAAGGGAATTGACAGAGTGGAAATAGACGAAATGTTCACAGAAAATAGTTATAGACTGGGGGGGGGGGACATGGGTGGAAGCTGGAAACTCAGATGAGTCACAGAGATGTTAGGAAGATTTCTTTTAGCGTGAGAGTAGTGGAAAAATGGAATGCTCTTAAGGAACAGGTTGTGGAAGCAAATTCTATTCATAATTTCAAAACTAGATATGACAGGGAAATATGACCGGAGTCATTGGTGTAAGCAACCGATGGTTCGAAAGGCGGGATTCAAGAGTCAATGCTCGATCCTGCAGGCGCAAATAGGTGAGTACAACTAGGTAAGTACACAAACATGGCGGTGGAAACAGGAGGCCAGACACCGGATACAGAATGGGAGATGAAGTACTTCCTGAAACGGACAGAGAGAATGATCTAATTAATATAACACCAAAACTGTCTCCTGAAGCACACATAAAAAGAATTACATCTGCGGTATACGCGAAGCCTTCAGGAACCTGTGTAAGGAATCATTCAGAATCTTGTATACGGCACATGTAAGACTAGAATATGCAGCCCCAGCATAGAGCCTTGTCTAGCACAAGACGAAGCTTTAAAAAGTTAGTGGTTTGCCACTAGGCTAGTCCCAAAACTAAGAGGCATGAGTTACGAGGAAAGGCTGCGTGAAATACACCTCACGACACTGGAAGACAGAGGAGTAAGGGAAGATATGATCACTACCTACAAAATTCTCAGAGGAATTGACAGGGTAGATAAGGATAAAAAGTTTAAAACGGGTGGTACTCGAACATGGGGACACAGGTGGAGAGTGAGTACCCAAATGAGCCACAGGGACGCTAGAAAGAACTTTTTCAGTGTCAGAGTAGTTAACAGGTGGAATGCATTAGACAATGATGTGGTGGAGGCTGACTCTATACTCAGTTTCAAATGTAGATATGATAGTGCCCAGTAGGCTTAGGAATCTGTACACCAGTTGATTGACAGTTAAGAGGCGGGACCAAAGTGCCAGAGTTCAACCCCCGCAAGCACAACAAAGTGTTTACACACACACACACCACTCCCGTTGCCAACAACAGGACACGTAGCGTCGCTACCACTCCCGCTGTCAACAACGGGACTACCACTCCCGTTGTCCGAGGTAGGCCTTGTCTCATTTTGCGCCGCTCTTCATTATCTCGAGGAGGGCGTCTTCGCACCTTTCGATGTTTGCCGCATCATACCCTTAGATCTCTGCTCTCCCTTCACACCAATTGAGCCAGATAAGTACGTTGAATTGGACCTCAAGATCTTAGATTCTTTTTCCTTTAAAGCCAATAATTGCTCCCTAAAAGTTTTTGGGGCAGGTTATCCACGACATAATCGTTTTTTTTAAGCCTTTGTTTGTCCTTGTTGTTGTTGTTGCTGTTCTTGTTGTTGCTTTTGTTGATGTTGTTGTTTTTGTTGTTGTGGGTGTTGTTGTTGTTGAGGGTGTTGTTGTTGTATTGGGTGTTGATGTTGTTGTTGTTGTGGGTGTTGTTGTTGGTGTTGCACCTGTCTGTTTTCGTGTTTTAACGGTATGTGAGGGTGTGTGATCAGGCTCTGTGGGATAAAGATTTAGCTTCGTGGAAGTAGTACTCCCTACTAGAGTGGGCGTAGAGTGTACGCCTGACCCACTGTTAAGGCAGAGATAGAGAAGGACGGACACGAAAATCACTGCTATTTTCCAGCTGAACCATCCTTCGGGAGGCTGGGTCTTGGGCTCCTCTCCCACCTGCAGCAGGAAGGCCTTGAGGCCCTCCACCTGCATGCGTGTGTGTTGTTGCCGCCGGTGTGTGCCCACTAGAGGCAGGTGGTCCAGGAGGGAGTCTAGCCGTTGATCCTGTAGGAGTGAAGGGTCACAAGTGGGCAGAGGTGGGAGCAGGTTGAGATCGACAGCAACCTGCCGCGCCTGGCGTCCTACTCCAGTGTTGTCCTCTTGGTAGTCCTTCACCTACTGCCGCAGCTGGAGCAGTTGGTTCCTGCTCTAGGATTCCCCCGCCATTTGCCACTGGGCACATTTTCCCATCATCCCCACCACTAACACTACCACAATAATAATCTTACTCATCTTTCCTCTGGAAATATCTATTAGGCAGAGGAAACAATCAGGAAAAACACCAAGCAACCAGACTAAGGTCTATAAAAGATGGTTTAATCTGTGAAAAGAGTGATGGGGTTAGATGACTATCAGAGATGGAGGAAATATAGTTAGCTTGGAAGTGTTGAGGTTTGGCCCGGGTGGCGAGACCCGTCCAGGATCACCACCACAAAGGCAAGGTCCTACAGCTGGACAATGTCACACCAATGCTTCATTGTATTAAAGTTCAATAGTTCTTTGTTGTAGTGTTCATTGTTGTAGTGTTCATTGTTGTTATGTTCGTTGTTGTACTGTTAGTTGTTTTAGTGTTTGTTGTTGTAGTGTTCGTTGTTGTAGTGTTTGTTGTTGAAGTGTTCATTGTTGTAGTGTTAGTTATTGTAGTGTTAATTGTTGTAGTCTTCGTTGTTGTATTGTTTGTTGTTGTAGTGTTAGTTGTTGTAGTGTTTGTTGTTGTAGTGTTAATTGTTGTAGTGTTCATTGTTGTAGTGCTCATTGTTGTAGTGTTAATTGTTGTAGTCTTCGTTGTTGTAGTGTTTATTGTTGTGGTGTTCGATGTTGAAGTGTTCATTGTTGTAATGTTCATTGTTGTAGAATTAATTGTTGTAGTATAAATTGTTGTAGTGTTAATTGTTGTAGTGTTTGTTGTTGTGGTGTTCGTTGTTGAAGTGTTTGTTGTTGTAATGTTCATTGTTGTAGTGTTAAGTGCTGTTGTGTTAATTGTTGTAGTGTTAATTGTTGTAGTGTTAATTGTTGTAGTGTTAATTGTTGTAGTGTTTGTTGTTGTGGCGTTCGTTGTTGTGGTGTTAATTGTTATAATGTTCGTTGTTGTAGTGTTCGTTCTTGTGGTGTTCGTTGTTATAGTGTTCATTGTTGTAGTGTTCGATGTCGTAGTGTTCGTTGTTGTAATGTTCGTTGTTGTGGTGTTTGTTGTTGTAGTGTTCGTTGTTGTAGCGTTCGTTGTTGTAGTGGTAATTGTTGTAGTGTTCATTGTTGTAGTGTTCATTGTTGTACTGTTAATTGTTGTAGTCTTCGTTGTTGTAGTGTTTGTTGTTGTAGTCTTCGTTGTTGTAATGTTCATTGTTGTAGTGTTCATTGTTGTAGTATTTGTTGTAGTAGTGTTCATTGTTGTAATGTTCATTGTTGTAATGTTCGTTGTTGTAGTGTTCATTGTTGTTGTATTGTTGTAGTGTTCATTGTTGTAGTGTTCATTGTTGTAGTGTTCATTGTTGTAGTGTTCATTGTTGTAGTGTTTATTGTTGTAGTGTTCATTGTTGTAATGTACATTGTTGTGTTCGTTGTTGTAGTGTTCATTGTTGTGGTGTTAATTGTTGTAGTGTTCGTTGTTGTAGTGTTTGTTGTTGTAGTGTTCATTGTTGTAATGTTCATTGTTGTAGTATTTGTTGTTGTAGTGTTTGTTGTTGTGTTCATTGTTGCAATGTTCATCGTTGTAGTATTGGTTGTTGTAGTGTTCATTGTTGTAATGTTCATTGTTGTAGTGTTCATTGTTGAAGTGTTCATTGTTGTAGTGTTCATTGTTGTAATATTCATTGTTGTAGTGTTCGTTGTTGTGTTCGTTGTTGTAGTGTTCATTGTTGTGGTGTTCATTGTTGTAGTGTTCGTTGTTGTAGTGTTTGTTGTTGTAATGTTCATTGTTGTAGTGTTAATTGTTGTAATGTTCGTTGTTGTAGTGTTCGTTGTTGTTATGTTCGTTGTTGTGGTGATCATTGTAGTAGTGTTCGTTGTTGTAGTGTTCGTTGATGTAATGTTCATTGATGTAATGTTCGTTGTTGTAGTGTTCATTGTTCTTGTGTTCGTTATTTTAGTGTTCATTGTTGTAGTGTTTGTCGTTGTAATGTTCATTGTTGTAGTGTTCGTTGTTGTAATGTTCATTGTTGAAGTGTTCATTGTTGTAGTGTTTGTTGTTGTAGTGTTAGTTGTTGTAGTGTTTGTTGTTGTAGTGTTTGTTATTGTAGTGATTGTTGTTGTAGTGTTTGTTGTTGTAGTGTTTGTTGTTGTAGTGTTCGTTGTTGTAATGTTCGTTGTTGTAGTGTTCGTTGTTGTAGTGTTCATTGTTGTAGTGTTCGTTTTTTAGTGTTCATTTTTGTATTGTTCGTTGTTGTAGTTTTCATTGTTGTAATATTTGCTGTTATAGTGTTCATTGTTGCAGTGTTCATTGTTGCACTGTTTGTTGTTGAGGTGTTCATTGTTGTAATGTTCATTGTTGTAGTTTTTATTGCTGTAGTGTTTGTTGTTGTAGTGTTCGTTGTTGTAGTGTTCATTGTTGAAGTGTTCATTGTTGTAGTGTTCTTTGTTGTAGTGTTTGTTGCTGTAGTGTTTGTTGTTGTTGTGTTTGTTGTTATGTTCATTGTTGTAGTCTTCGTTGTTGTAATGTTCATTGTTGTAGTGTTCTTTGTTGTAGTGTTTGTTGTTGTAGTGTTTGTTGTTGTAGTGTTTGTTGTTGTAGTGTTAGTTATTGTAGTGTTTGTTGTTGTAGTGTTCGTTGTTGTAGTGTTTGTTGTTGTAATGTTCATTGTTGTAGTGTTCGTAGTTGTAGTGTTCATTGTTGTTGTGTTCGTTGTTGTAGTGTTCATTGTTGTAGTGTTCGTTGTTGTAGTGTTCATTTTTGTAGTGTTCGTTGTTGTAGTTTTCATTGTTGTAATATTCGCTGTTATAGTGTTCATTGTTGCAGTGTTCATTGTTGCACTGTTTGTTGTTGAGGTGTTCATTGTTGTAATGTTCATTGTTGTAGTTTTTATTGCTGTAGTGTTTGTTGTTGTAGTGTTCGTTGTTGTAGTGTTCATTGTTGAAGTGTTCATTGTTGTAGTGTTCTTTGTTGTAGTGTTTGTTGCTGTAGTGTTTGTTGTTGTAGTATTTGTTGTTGTAGTGTTTTGTTGTTGTAGTGTTTGTTGCTGTAGTGTTTGTTGTTGTAGTGTTTGTTGTTGTTGTAATGTTGATTGTTGAAGTGTTCAATGTTGTAGTGTTTGTTGTTGTAACGCTTGTTTTTGTAGTGTTTGTTATTGTAGTGTTTGTTGTTGTAGTGTTTGTTGTTGTAGTGTTTGTTGTTGTAGTGATTGTTGTTGTAGTGTTTGTTGTTGTAGTGTTTGTTGTTGTAGTGTACGTTGTTGTAGTGTTCGTTGTTGTAGTGTTCGTTTTTGTTGTGTTAATTGTTAGTGTTCATTGTTGTAGTTTTTGTTGTTGTAGTGATCATTGTTGTAGTATTTGTTGTTGTAGTGTTCGTTGTTGTAATTTTCATTGTTGTAGTGTTCATTGTTGTAATGTTCATTGTTGTAATGTTCGTTGTGTAAGTGTTCGTTGTTTTAGTGTTCGTTATTGTCGTGTTCATTGTTGTAATGTTCATTGTTGTAATGCTCGTTGTGAAATGTTCGTTGTTGTAATGATCGTTGTTGTAGTGTTCGTTGTTGTAATGTTCATTGTTGTATTGTTCGTTATTGTGGTGTTCGTTGTTGTGGTGTTCGTTGTTGTAGTGTTCGTTGTTGTAGTGTTCGTTGTTGTAGTGTTCGTGGTTGCAGTGTTTGTTGTTGTAGTGTTCTTTGTTGTAGTATTCATTGTTGTAGTGATCATTGTTGTAGTGTTCATTGTTGTCATGTTCGTTGTTGTAATGTTTGTTGTTGTAGTGTTCGTGGTTGTTGTGTTCCTTGTTGTAATGTTTTTTGTTGTAGTGTTCATTGTCGTACTTTTCGTTGTTGTAGTGTTCGTTGTTGAAGTGTTCATTGTTGTAGTGTTCATTGTTTTATTGTTCGTTGTTGTGGTGTTCGTTGTTGTAGCGTTAGTTGTTTTAGTGTTTGTTGTTGTAGTGTTCGTTGTTGTAGTGTTTGTTGTTGTAGTGTTCATTGTTGTAGTGTTAGTTATTGTAGTGTTAATTGTTGTAGTCTTCGTTGTTGTATTGTTTGTTGTTGTAGTGTTAGTTGTTGTAGTGTTTGTTGTTGTAGTGTTAATTGTTGTAGTGTTCATTGTTGTAGTGTTTGTTGTTGTAGTATTTGTTGTAGTGTTCATTGTTGTAGTGCTCATTGTTGTAGTGTTAATTGTTGTAGTCTTCGTTGTTGTAGTGTTTAATGTTGTGGTGTTCGTTGTTGAAGTGTTCATGGTTTTAGTGTTCATTGTTGTAATGTTCATTGTTGTAGAATTAATTGTTGTAGTATAAATTGTTGTAGTGTTAATTGTTGTAGTGTTTGTTGTTGTGGTGTTCGTTGTTGAAGTGTTTGTTGTTGTAATGTTCATTGTTGTAGTGTTAATTGCTGTTGTGTTAATTGTTGTAGTGTTAATTGTTGTAGTGTTAATTGTTGTAGTGTTTGTTGTTGTGGCGTTCGTTGTTGTGGTGTTAATTGTTGTAATATTCGTTGTTGTAGTGTTCGTTATTGTGGTGTTCGTTGTTATGGTTTTCATTGTTGTAGTGTTCGATGTCGTAGTGTTCGTTGTTGTAATGTTCGTTGTTGTGGTGTTCATTGTTGTAATGTTCGTTGTTGTACCGTTCGTTGTTGTAGTGGTAATTGTTGTAGTGTTCATTGTTGTAGTGTTCATTGTTGTACTGTTAATTGTTGTAGTCTTCGTTGTTGTAGTGTTTGTTATTGTAGTCTTCGTTGTTGTAATGTTCATTGTTGTAGTGTTCATTGTTGTAGTATTTGTTGTCGCAGTGTTCATTGTTGTAATGTTCATTGTTGTAATGTTCGTTGTTGTAGTGTTCATTGTTGTAGTGTTCATTGTTGTAGTGTTTGTTGTTGTAGTGTTCTTGTAATGTTGATTTTTGAAGTGTTCATTGTTGTAGTGTTTGTTGTTGTAACCCTTGTTTTTGTAGTGTTTGTTGTTGTAGTGTTTGTTGTTGTAGTGTTTGTTGTTGTAGTGTTTGTTGTTGTAGTGTTTGTTGTTGTAGTGATTGCTGTTGTAGTGTTTGTTGTTGTAGTGTTTGTTGTTGTAGTGTACGTTGTTGTAGTGTTCGTTGTTGTAGTGTTCGTTGTTGTAGTGTTAATTGATATAGTGTTCATTGTTGTAGTATTTGTTGTTGTAGTGTTCATTGTTGTAGTGTTCGTTGTTGTAGTGTTCATTGCTGTAATGTTTGTTGTTGTAATGTTCATTATTGTATTGTTCATTGTTGTAGTGTTCGTTGTTGTAGTGTTAATTGATATAGTGTTCATTGTTGTAGTATTTGTTGTTGTAGTGTTCATTGTTGTAGTGTTCGTTGTTGTAGTGTTCATTGCTGTAATGTTTGTTGTTGTAATGTTCATTATTGTATTGTTCATTGTTGTAATGTTCATTGTTGTAGTGTTCTTTGTTGTAGTGTTTGTTGTTGTAGTGTTTGTTGTTGTAGTGTTTGTTGTTGTAGTGTTAGTTATTGTAGTGTTTGTTGTTGTAGTGTTCGTTGTTGTAGTGTTTGTTGTTGTAATGTTCATTGTTGTAGTGTTCGTAGTTGTAGTGTTCATTGTTGTTGTGTTCGTTGTTGTAGTGTTCATTGTTGTAGTGTTCGTTGTTGTAGTGTTCATTTTTGTAGTGTTCGTTGTTGTAGTTTTCATTGTTGTAATATTCGCTGTTATAGTGTTCATTGTTGCAGTGTTCATTGTTGCACTGTTTGTTGTTGAGGTGTTCATTGTTGTAATGTTCATTGTTGTAGTTTTTATTGCTGTAGTGTTTGTTGTTGTAGTGTTCGTTGTTGTAGTGTTCATTGTTGAAGTGTTCATTGTTGTAGTGTTCTTTGTTGTAGTGTTTGTTGCTGTAGTGTTTGTTGTTGTAGTATTTGTTGTTGTAGTGTTTGTTGTTGTAGTGTTTGTTGCTGTAGTGTTTGTTGTTGTAGTGTTTGTTGTTGTAATGTTGATTGTTGAAGTGTTCAATGTTGTAGTGTTTGTTGTTGTAACGCTTGTTTTTGTAGTGTTTGTTATTGTAGTGTTTGTTGTTGTAGTGTTTGTTGTTGTAGTGTTTGTTGTTGTAGTGATTGTTGTTGTAGTGTTTTTGTTGTTGTAGTGTTTGTTGTTGTAGTGTACGTTGTTGTAGTGTTCGTTGTAGTGTTCGTTTTTGTAGTGTTAATTGTTAGTGTTCATTGTTGTAGTTTTTGTTGTTGTAGTGATCATTGTTGTAGTATTTGTTGTTGTAGTGTTCGTTGTTGTAATTTTCATTGTTGTAGTGTTCATTGTTGTAATGTTCATTGTTGTAATGTTCGTTGTGTAAGTGTTCGTTGTTTTAGTGTTCGTTATTGTCGTGTTCATTGTTGTAATGTTCATTGTTGTAATGCTCGTTGTGAAATGTTCGTTGTTGTAATGATCGTTGTTGTAGTGTTCGTTGTTGTAATGTTCATTGTTGTATTGTTCGTTATTGTGGTGTTCGTTGTTGTGGTGTTCGTTGTTGTAGTGTTCGTTGTTGTAGTGTTCGTTGTTGTAGTGTTCGTGGTTGCAGTGTTTGTTGTTGTAGTGTTCTTTGTTGTAGTATTCGTTGTTGTAGTGATCATTGTTGTAGTGTTCATTGTTGTCATGTTCGTTGTTGTAATGTTTGTTGTTGTAGTGTTCGTGGTTGTTGTGTTCCTTGTTGTAATGTTTTTTGTTGTAGTGTTCATTGTCGTACTTTTCGTTGTTGTAGTGTTCGTTGTTGAAGTGTTCATTGTTGTAGTGTTCATTGTTTTATTGTTCGTTGTTGTGGTGTTCGTTGTTGTAGCGTTTGTTGTTGTAGTGTTCATTGTTGTAGTGTTAGTTATTGTAGTGTTAATTGTTGTAGTCTTCGTTGTTGTATTGTTTGTTGTTGTAGTGTTAGTTGTTGTAGTGTTTGTTGTTGTAGTGTTAATTGTTGTAGTGTTCATTGTTGTAGTGTTTGTTGTTGTAGTATTTGTTGTAGTGTTCATTGTTGTAGTGCTCATTGTTGTAGTGTTAATTGTTGTAGTCTTCGTTGTTGTAGTGTTTAATGTTGTGGTGTTCGTTGTTGAAGTGTTCGTGGTTTTAGTGTTCATTGTTGTAATGTTCATTGTTGTAGAATTAATTGTTGTAGTATAAATTGTTGTAGTGTTAATTGTTGTAGTGTTTGTTGTTGTGGTGTTCGTTGTTGAAGTGTTTGTTGTTGTAATGTTCATTGTTGTAGTGTTAATTGCTGTTGTGTTAATTGTTGTAGTGTTAATTGTTGTAGTGTTAATTGTTGTAGTGTTTGTTGTTGTGGCGTTCGTTGTTGTGGTGTTAATTGTTGTAATATTCGTTGTTGTAGTGTTCGTTATTGTGGTGTTCGTTGTTATGGTGTTCATTGTTGTAGTGTTCGATGTCGTAGTGTTCGTTGTTGTAATGTTCGTTGTTGTGGTGTTCATTGTTGTAGTGTTCGTTGTTGTAGCGTTCGTTGTTGTAGTGGTAATTGTTGTAGTGTTCATTGTTGTAGTGTTCATTGTTGTACTGTTAATTGTTGTAGTCTTCGTTGTTGTAGTGTTTGTTGTTGTAGTCTTCGTTGTTGTAATGTTCATTGTTGTAGTGTTCATTGTTGTAGTATTTGTTGTCGTAGTGTTCATTGTTGTAATGTTCATTGTTGTAATGTTCGTTGTTGTAGTGTTCATTGTTGTAGTGTTCATTGTTGTAGTGTTTGTTGTTGTAGTGTTGTTGTAATGTTGATTTTTGAAGTGTTCATTGTTGTAGTGTTTGTTGTTGTAACGCTTGTTTTTGTAGTGTTTGTTGTTGTAGTGTTTGTTGTTGTAGTGTTTGTTGTTGTAGTGTTTGTTGTTGTAGTGTTTGTTGTTGTAGTGATTGCTGTTGTAGTGTTTGTTGTTGTAGTGTTTGTTGTTGTAGTGTACGTTGTTGTAGTGTTCGTTGTTGTAGTGTTCGTTGTTGTAGTGTTAATTGTTATAGTGTTCATTGTTGTAGTATTTGTTGTTGTAGTGTTCATTGTTGTAGTGTTCGTTGTTGTAGTGTTCATTGCTGTAATGTTTGTTGTTGTAATGTTCATTATTGTATTGTTCATTGTTGTAATGATCATTGTTGTAGTGATCATTGTTGTAGTATTTGTTGTTGTAGTGTTCGTTGTTGTAATGTTCATTGTTGTAATCCTCATTGTTGTAGTGTTTATTATTGTAGTATTTGTTGTTGTAGTGTTCGTTGTTGTAGTGTTCATTGTTGTAGTGTTCGTTATTTTAGTGTTCATTGTTGTAGTGTTTGTTGTTGTAATGTTCCTTGTTGTAGTGTTCGTTGTAGTAATGTTCATTGTTGTAGTGTTCATTGTTGTAATGTTCATTGTTGTAATGTTCATTGTTGAAGTGTTCGTTGTTTTAGTGTTCGTTGTTGTCGTGTTCATTGTTGTAATGTTCATTGTTGCAGTGTTCATTGTTGCACTGTTTGTTGTTGTAGTGTTCATTGTTGTAATGTTCATTGTTGTTATTGTTCACTGTTTGTTGTTGTAGTGTTCATTGTTGTAGTGTTTATTGTTGTAGTATTTGTTGTTGTAGTGTTCGTTGTTGTAGTGTTCATTGTTGTAGTGTTCGTTATTTTAGTGTTCATTGTTGTAGTCTTTGTTGTTGTAATGTTCCTTGTTGTAGTGTTCGTTGTAGTAATGTTCATTGTTGTAGTGTTCTTTGTTGTAGTGTTTGTTGTTGTAGTGTTGGTTGTTGTAGTGCTTGTTGTTGTAGTTTTTGTTGTTGTAGTGTTTGTTGAAGTAGTGTTTGTTGTTGTAATGTTGATTGTTGAAGTGTTCATTGTTGTAGTGTTTGTTGTTGTAACGCTTGTTTTTGTAGTGTTTGTTGTTGTATTGTTTGTTGTTGTAGTGTTTGTTGTTGTAGTGTTTGTTGTTGTAGTGTTTGTTGTTGTAGTGATTGTTGTTGTTGTAGTGTTTTGTAGTGTTTGTTGTTGTGTGTTTGTTGTTGTAGTGTACGTTGTTGTAGTGTTCGTTTTTGTAGTGTTCGTTCTTGTAGTGTTCGTTGTTGTAGTGTTAATTGTTATAGTGTTCATTGTTGTAGTATTTGTTGTTGTAGTGTTCGTTGTTGTAATGTTCATTGTTGTAATGTTCATTGTTGTAATGTTCATTGTTGTAATGTTCGTTGTTGAAGTGTTCGTTGTTGTAGTGTTCATTGTTGTAGTGTTCATTGTTGTAATGTTCATTGTTGTAATGTTCATTGTTGTAATGTTCATTGTTGTAATGTTCGTTGTTGTAGTCTTCGATGTTGTAGTGTTCGTTGTTGTTGTGTTCGTTGTTGTAGTGTTCGTTGTTGTAGTGTTCGTTTTTGTAACGTTCATTGTTGTAGTGTTCATTGTTGTAATGTTCATTGTTGTAATGTTCATTGTTGAAGTGTTCGTTGTTTTAGTGTTCGTTGTTGTCGTGTTCATTGTTGTAATGTTCGTTGTTGTAATGTTCATTGTTGTTGTGTTCGTTGTTGTAGTGTTCATTGTTGTAGTGTTCGTTATTTTAGTGTTCATTGCTGTAGTCCTTGTTGTTGTAATGTTCATTGTTGTAGTGTTCGTTGTTGTAATGATCATTGTTGTAGTGTTCTTTGTTGTAGTGTTAGTTGTTGTAGTGTTCGTTGTTGTAATGTTTGTTGTTGTAATGTTCATTGTTGTAGTGTTCGTTGTTGTAGTGTTCATTGTTGTTGTTTTCGTTTTTGTAGTGTTCATTGTTGTACTGTTCGTTGTTGTAGTGTTCATTGTTGTAGTGTTCGTTATTGTAGTGTTCATTGTTGTAATATTCGCTGTTGTAGTGTTCATTGTTGCAGTGTTCATTGTTGTACTGTTTGTTGTTGTAGTGTTCATTGTTTTAATGCTCATTGTTGTAGTGTTTATTGTTGTAGTGTTTGTTGTTGTAGTGTTCGTTGTTGTAGTGTTCATTGTTGTAGTGTTCGTTATTTTAGTGTTCATTGTTGTAGTGTTTGTTGTTGTAATGTTCCTTGTTGTAGTGTTCGTTGTTGTAATGTTCATTGTTGTAGTGTTTGTTGTTGTAGTGTTTGTTGTTGTAGTGTTTGTTGTTGTAGTGTTCGTTGTTGTAGTGTTCGTTCTTGAAGTGTTCGTTGTTGTAGTGTTAATTGTTATAGTGTTCATTGTTGTAGTATTTGTTGTTGTAGTGTTCGTTGTTGTAGTGTTCATTGTTGTAGTGTTCGTTGTTGTAGTGTTATTGTTGTAGTGTTTGTTGTTGTAATGTTCATTGTTGTAGTGTTCGTTGTTGTAGTGTTCATTGTTGTTGTGTTCGTTATTGTAGTGTTCATTGTTGTAGTGTTCGTTGTTGTAGTGTTCATTGTTGTAGTGTTCGTTGTTGTAGTGTTCTTTGTTGTAATATTCGCTGTTGTAGTGTTCATTGTTGCAGTGTTCATTGTTGTACTGTTTGTTGTTGTAGTGTTCATTGTTGTAATGCTCATTGTTGCAGTGTTTATTGTTGTAGTGTTTGTTGTTGTAGTGTTCGTTGTTGTAGTGTTCATTGTTGTAGTGTTCGTTAGTTTAGTGTTCATTGTTGTAGTGTTTGTTGATGTAATGTTCAATGTTGTAGTGTTCGTTGTTGCAATGTTCATTGTTGTAGTGTTCTTTGTTGTAGTGTTTGTTGTTGTAGTGTTTGTTGTTGTAGTGTTTGTTGTTGTAGTGTTTGTTGTTGTAGTGTTTATTGTTGTAGAGCTTGTTTTTGTAGTGTTTGTTGTTGTAATGTTCGTTGTTGTATCGTTCATTATTGTATTGTTCAATGTTGTAATGATCATTGTTTTAGTGATCATTGTTGTAGTATTTGTTGTTGTAGTGTTCGTTGTTGTAATGTTCATTGTAGTGTTCATTGTTGTAGTGTTCACTGTTGTAATGTTCATTGTTGTAATGTTCATTGTTGAAGTGTCAGTTGTTTTAGTGTTTGTTGTTGTAATGTTCGTTGTTGTAGTGTTTGTTGTTGTAATGTTCATTGTTGTAGTGTTCGTTGTTGTAGTGTTCATTGTTGTTGTGTTCGTTGTTGTAGTGTTCATTGTTGTAGTGTTCGTTGTTGTAGTGTTCATTGTTGTAGTGTTCGTTGTTGTAGTGTTCATTGTTGTAGTGTTAATTTGTTGTGTTGTAGTGTTCATTGTTGTGTTGTTGTTGTAGTGTTCATTGTTGTAGTGTTTGTTGTTGTAGTGTTCGTTGTTGTAGTGTTTTGTTGTTGTCATTGTTCATTGTTTGTAGTGTTCATTGTTGTAGTGTTGTTGTTGTAGTGTGTTGTTGTAGTGTTGTTGTTGTAGTGTTCATTGTTGTAGTGTTTGTTGTTGTAGTGTTCATTGTTGTAGTGTTCGTTGTTGTAGTGTTCATTGTTGTAGTGTTTGTTGTTGTAGTGTTCGTTGTTGTAGTGTGTTGTTGTAGTGTGTGTTGTTGTTGTAGTGTTCATTGTTGTAGTGTTCGTTGTTGTAGTGTTTGTTGTTGTAGTGTTGTTGTTGTAGTGTTCGTTGTTGTAGTGTTCGTTGTTGTAGTGTGTTGTTGTTGTAGTGTTCATTGTTGTAGTGTTTGTTGTTGTAGTGTTCGTTGTTGTAGTGTTCGTTGTTGTAGTGTTCATTGTTGTAGTGTTCGTTGTTGTAGTGTTCATTGTTGTAGTGTTTGTTGTTGTAGTGTCATTGTTGTTGTAAGTGTTCATTGTTGTAGTGTTGTTGTTGTAGTGTTTGTTGTTGTAGTGTTCGTTGTTGTAGTGTTCGTTGTTGTAGTGTTTGTTGTTGTTGTGTGTTCATTGTTGTAGTGTTCGTTGTTGTAGTGTTTGTTGTTGTAGTGTTCGTTGTTGTAGTGTTCATTGTTGTAGTGTTTGTTGTTGTAGTGTTTGTTGTTGTAGTGTTTGTTGTTGTAGTGTTCATTGTTGTAGTGTTCGTTGTTGTAGTGTTCATTGTTGTAGTGTTCGTTGTTGTAGTGTTTTGTTGTTGTAGTGTTCGTTTGTTGTAGTGTTTGTTGTTGTAGTGTTTGTTGTTGTAGTGTTTGTTGTTGTAGTGTTTGTTGTTGTAGTGTTGTTGTTGTAGTGTTTGTTGTTGGTGTGTTTGTTGTTGAAGTGTTTGTTGTTGTAGTGTTCGTTGTTGTAGTGTTCGTTGTTGTAGTGTTTGTTGTTGTAGTGTTTGTTGTTGTAGTGTTCATTGTTGTAGTGTTCGTTGTTGTAGTGTTCATTGTTGTAGTGTTCGTTGTTGTAGTGTTCATTGTTGTAGTGTTCATTGTTGTAGTGTTCATTGTTGTAGTGTTCATTGTTGTAGTGTTCGTTGTTGTAGTGTTCATTGTTGTAATGTTCATTGTTGTAGTGTTTATTGTTGTAGTGTTTGTTGTTGTAGTGTTCGTTGTTGTTGTGTTCATTGTTGTAGTGTTCGTTGTTTTAGTGTTCATTGTTGTAGTGTTTGTTGTTGTAGTGTTCGTTGTTGTAGTGTTCGTTGTTGTAGTGTTCGTTGTTGTAGTGTTTGTTGTTGTAGTGTTTGTTGTTGTAGTGTTTGTTGTTGTAGTGTGTTCGTTGTTGTAGTGTTTGTTGTTGTAGTGTTCATTGTTGTAGTGTTCGTTGTTGTAGTGTTCGTTGTTGTAGTGTTCATTGTTGTAGTGTTCATTGTTGTAGTGTTCGTTGTTGTAGTGTTCGTTGTTGTAGTGTTCATTGTTGTAGTGTTCGTTGTTGTAGTGTTCGTTGTTGTAGTGTTCGTTGTTGTAGTGTTCATTGTTGTAGTGTTCGTTGTTGTAGTGTTCATTGTTGTAGTGTTCGTTGTTGTAGTGTTCGTTGTTGTAGTGTTCGTTGTTGTAGTGTTCATTGTTGTAGTGTTCGTTGTTGTAGTGTTCATTGTTGTAGTGTTCGTTGTTGTAGTGTTCATTGTTGTAGTGTTCATTGTTGTAGTGTTTGTTGTTGTAGTGTTCATTGTTGTAGTGTTCATTGTTGTAGTGTTCATTGTTGTAGTGTTTGTTGTTGTAGTGTTCGTTGTTGTAGTGTTCATTGTTGTAGTGTTCGTTGTTGTAGTGTTCATTGTTGTAGTGTTTGTTGTTGTAGTGTTCGTTGTTGTAGTGTTCGTTGTTGTAGTGTTCATTGTTGTAGTGTTCGTTGTTGTAGTGTTTGTTGTTGTAGTGTTTGTTGTTGTAGTGTTTGTTGTTGTAGTGTGTTTGTTGTTGTAGTGTTTGTTGTTGTAGTGTGTTGTTGTTGTTGTGTTTGTTGTTGTAGTGTTCGTTGTTGTAGTGTTCGTTGTTGTAGTGTTCGTTGTTGTAGTGTTTGTTGTTGTAGTGTTCATTGTTGTAGTGTTCGTTGTTGTAGTGTTCATTGTTGTAGTGTTCATTGTTGTAGTGTTCATTGTTGTAGTGTTCATTGTTGTAATGTTTGTTGTTGTAAGTGTTCGTTGTTGTAGTGTTCGTTGTTGTAGTGTTCATTGTTGTAGTGTTCGTTGTTGTAGTGTATTGTTGTTGTTCATTGTTGTAGTGTTCATTGTTGTAGTGTTCGTTGTTGTAGTGTTCATTGTTGTAATGTTCATTGTTGTAGTGTTCATTGTTGCAGTGTTCATTGTTGTACTGTTTGTTGTTGTAGTGTTCATTGTTGTAGTGTTTGTTGTTGTAGTGTTCATTGTTGTAATGCTCATTGTTGTAGTGTTTATTGTTGTAGTGTTTGTTGTTGTAGTGTTCGTTGTTGTAGTGTTCATTGTTGTAGTGTTCGTTATTTTAGTGTTCATTGTTGTAGTGTTTGTTGTTGTAATGTTCCTTGTTGTAGTGTTCGTTGTAGTAATGTTCATTGTTGTAGTGTTCTTTGTTGTAGTGTTTGTTGTTGTAGTGTTCGTTGTTGTAGTGTTTGTTGTTGTAGTGTTTGTTGTTGTAGTGTTTGTTGTTGTAGTGTTCATTGTTGTAGTGTTCATTGTTGTAGTGTTTGTTGTTGTAGTGTTTGTTGTTGTAGTGTTTGTTGTTGTAGTGTTTGTTGTTGTAGTGTTCGTTGTTGTAGTGTTTGTTGTTGTAGTGTTTGTTGTTGTAGTGTTGTTGTTGTAGTGTTCATTGTTGTTGTAGTGTTCGTTGTTGTAGTGTTTATTGTTGTAGTGTTCGTTGTTGTAGTGTTCATTGTTGTAGTGTTCGTTGTTGTAGTGTTCATTGTTGTAGTGTTCGTTGTTGTAGTGTTCATTGTTGTAGTGTTCGTTGTTGTAGTGTTCATTGTTGTAGTGTTCATTGTTGTAGTGTTCGTTGTTGTAGTGTTCATTGTTGTAGTGTTCATTGTTGTAGTGTTTGTTGTAGTGTTTGTTGTAGTGTTTGTTGTAGTGTTTGTTGTTGTAGTGTTTGTTGTTGTAGTGTTCGTTGTTGTAGTGTTCGTTGTTGTAGTGTTCGTTGTTGTAGTGTTCGTTGTTGTAGTGTTTGTTGTTGTAGTGTTCGTTGTTGTAGTGTTCGTTGTTGTAGTGTTTGTTGTTGTAGTGTTCATTGTTGTAATGTTCATTGTTGTAATGTTCATTGTTGTAGTGTTCGTTGTTGTAGTGTTCGTTGTTGTCGTGTTCATTGTTGTAGTGTTCGTTGTTCTAGTGTTCATTGTTGTAGTGTTTGTTGTTGTAGTGTTCATTGTTGTAGTGTTCGTTGTTGTAGTGTTCATTGTTGTTGTGTTCGTTGTTGTAGTGTTCATTGTTATAGTGTTCATTGTTGTAGTGTTTGTTGTTGTAGTGTTCATTGTTGTAGTGTTCGTTGTTGTAGTGTTTGTTGTTGTAATGTTCATTGTTGTAGTGTTCATTGTTGTAGTGTTCATTGTTGTAGTGTTCATTGTTGTAGTGTTCATTGTTGTAGTGTTTGTTGTTGTAATGTTCATTGTTGTAGTGTTCATTGTTGTAGTGTTCATTGTTGTAGTGTTCATTGTTGTAGTGTTCGTTGTTGTAGTGTTCATTGTTGTAGTGTTCATTGTTGTAGTGTTCATTGTTGTAGTGTTCATTGTTGTAATGTTCGTTGTTGGTGTGTTTGTTGTTGTAGTGTTTGTTGTTGTTGTGTTTGTTGTTGTAGTATTCATTGTTGTATTGTTCGTTGTTGTAGTGTTCGTTGTTGTAGTGTTTGTTGTTGTAGTGTTTGTTGTTGTAGTGTTTGTTGTTGTAGTGTTCATTGTTGTAGTGTTTGTTGTTGTAGTGTTTGTTGTTGTAGTGTTTGTTGTTGTAGTGTTCGTTGTTGTAGTGTTCATTGTTGTAGTGTTTGTTGTTGTAGTGTTCATTGTTGTAGTGTTCATTGTTGTAGTGTTCGTTGTTGTAGTGTTCATTGTTGTAGTGTTCATTGTTGTAGTGTTCGTTGTTGTAGTGTTTGTTGTTGTAGTGTTCGTTGTTGTAGTGTTCGTTGTTGTAGTGTTTGTTGTTGTAGTGTTCATTGTTGTAGTGTTCGTTGTTGTAGTGTTTGTTGTTGTAGTGTTCGTTGTTGTAGTGTTCATTGTTGTAGTGTTCGTTGTTGTAGTGTTCATTGTTGTAGTGTTCATTGTTGTAGTGTTCATTGTTGTAGTGTTCGTTGTTGTAGTGTTCGTTGTTGTAGTGTTCATTGTTGTAGTGTTTGTTGTTGTAGTGTTCATTGTTGTAGTGTTCGTTGTTGTAGTGTTCATTGTTGTAGTGTTCGTTGTTGTAGTGTTCATTGTTGTAGTGTTTGTTGTTGTAGTGTTCGTTGTTGTAGTGTTCGTTGTTGTAGTGTTCATTGTTGTAGTGTTCATTGTTGTAGTGTTTGTTGTTGTAGTGTTTGTTGTTGTAGTGTTCGTTGTTGTAGTGTTTGTTGTTGTGTTTGTTGTTGTAGTGTTCATTGTTGTAGTGTTTGTTGTTGTAGTGTTGTTGTTGTAGTGTTTGTTGTTGTAGTGTTCGTTGTTGTAGTGTTGTTGTTGTAGTGTTCGTTGTTGTAGTGTAGTGTTGTTGTTGTAGTGTTCATTGTTGTAGTGTTCATTGTTGTAGTGTTTGTTGTTGTAGTGTTCATTGTTGTAGTGTTCATTGTTGTAGTGTTCATTGTTGTAGTGTTCGTTGTTGTAGTGTTCGTTGTTGTAGTGTTCATTGTTGTAGTGTTCATTGTTGTAGTGTTCGTTGTTGTAGTGTTTGTTGTTGTAGTGTTTGTTGTTGTAGTGTTCATTGTTGTAGTGTTCGTTGTTGTAGTGTTCATTGTTGTAGTGTTCGTTGTTGTAGTGTTCGTTGTTGTAGTGTTCGTTGTTGTAGTGTTCATTGTTGTAGTGTTCGTTGTTGTAGTGTTCATTGTTGTAGTGTTCGTTGTTGTAGTGTTTGTTGTTGTAGTGTTCGTTGTTGTAGTGTTCATTGTTGTAGTGTTCGTTGTTGTAGTGTTCGTTGTTGTAGTGTTCGTTGTTGTAGTGTTCATTGTTGTAGTGTTCGTTGTTGTAGTGTTCATTGTTGTAGTGTTCGTTGTTGTAGTGTTCGTTGTTGTAGTGTTCGTTGTTGTAGTGTTCATTGTTGTAGTGTTCGTTGTTGTAGTGTTTGTTGTTGTAGTGTTCATTGTTGTAGTGTTCGTTGTTGTAGTGTTCGTTGTTGTAGTGTTCATTGTTGTAGTGTTTGTTGTTGTAGTGTTCATTGTTGTAGTGTTCGTTGTTGTAGTGTTCATTGTTGTAGTGTTCATTGTTGTAGTGTTCGTTGTTGTAGTGTTCATTGTTGTTGTGTTCGTTGTTGTAGTGTTCATTGTTGTAGTGTTTGTTGTTGTAGTGTTCGTTGTTGTAGTGTTCATTGTTGTTGTGTTCGTTGTTGCAGTGTTCATTGTTGTAGTGTTCGTTGCTGTAGTGTTCATTGTTGTAGTGTTTGTTGTTGTAGTGTTCATTGTTGTAGTGTTCGATGTTGTAGTGTTCATTGTTGTAGTGTTCGTTGTTGTAGTGTTCATTGTTGTTGTGTTCGTTGTTGTAGTGTTCATTGTTGTAGTGTTTGTTGTTGTAGTGTTCATTGTTGTAGTGTTCGTTGTTGTAGTGTTCGTTGTTGTAGTGTTCGTTGTTGTAGTGTTCGTTGTTGTAGTGTTCATTGTTGTAGTGTTCGTTGTTGTAGTGTTCATTGTTGTAGTGTTCATTGTTGTAGTGTTCGTTGTTGTAGTGTTCATTGTTGTAGTGTTTGTTGTTGTAGTGTTTGTTGTTGTAGTGTTCATTGTTGTAGTGTTCGTTGTTGTAGTGTTCGTTGTTGTAGTGTTCGTTGTTGTAGTGTTCATTGTTGTAGTGTTTGTTGTTGTAGTGTTTGTTGTTGTAGTGTTCATTGTTGTAGTGTTCGTTGTTGTAGTGTTCGTTGTTGTAGTGTTCATTGTTGTAGTGTTTGTTGTTGTAGTGTTTGTTGTTGTGTTTGTTGTTGTAGTGTTCATTGTTGTAGTGTTCGTTGTTGTAGTGTTCATTGTTGTAGTGTTCGTTGTTGTAGTGTTCGTTGTTGTAGTGTTCGTTGTTGTAGTGTTCGTTGTTGTAGTGTTTGTTGTTGTAGTGTTCATTGTTGTAGTGTTCATTGTTGTAGTGTTCATTGTTGTAGTGTTCGTTGTTGTAGTGTTCATTGTTGTAGTGTTCATTGTTGTAGTGTTCATTGTTGTAGTGTTTGTTGTTGTAGTGTTCGTTGTTGTAGTGTTCATTGTTGTAGTGTTTGTTGTTGTAGTGTTCATTGTTGTAGTGTTTGTTGTTGTAGTGTTCATTGTTGTAGTGTTCGTTGTTGTAGTGTTCATTGTTGTAGTGTTCGTTGTTGTAGTGTTTGTTGTTGTAGTGTTTGTTGTTGTAGTGTTCATTGTTGTAGTGTTTGTTGTTGTAGTGTTTGTTGTTGTAGTGTTTGTTGTTGTAGTGTTTGTTGTTGTAGTGTTCGTTGTTGTAGTGTTTGTTGTTGTAGTGTTCGTTGTTGTAGTGTTCATTGTTGTAGTGTTCATTGTTGTAGTGTTTGTTTGTTGTAGTGTTCGTTGTTGTAGTGTTTTTGTTGTAGTGTTCGTTGTTGTAGTGTTCATTGTTGTAGTGTTCATTGTTGTAGTGTTCATTGTTGTAGTGTTCGTTGTTGTTTGTTCATTGTTGTAGTGTTCGTTGTTGTAGTGTTCGTTGTTGTAGTGTTCATTGTTGTAGTGTTCGTTGTTGTAGTGTTTGTTGTTGTAGTGTTTGTTGTTGTAGTGTTCATTGTTGTAGTGTTCGTTGTTGTAGTGTTCATTGTTGTAGTGTTCGTTGTTGTAGTGTTCATTGTTGTAGTGTTCGTTGTTGTAGTGTTCATTGTTGTAGTGTTCGTTGTTGTAGTGTTTGTTGTTGTAGTGTTCGTTGTTGTAGTTGTTGTAGTGTTTCGTTGTTGTAGTGTTTCGTTGTTGTTGTTCGTTGTTGTGTGTTCGTTGTTGTAGTGTTTGTTGTTGTAACGCTTGTTTTTGTAGTGTTTGTTGTTGTAGTGTTTGTTGTTGTAGTGTTTGTTGTTGTAGTGTCTGTTGTTGTAGTGTTTGTTGTTGTAGTGATTGTTGTTGTAGTGTTTGTTGTTGTAGTGTTTGTTGTTGTAGTGTACGTTGTTGTAGTGTTCGTTCTTGTAGTGTTCGTTCTTGTAGTGTTAATTGTTATAGTGTTCATTGTTGTAGTATTTGTTGTTGTAGTGTTCATTGTTGTAGTGTTCATTGTTGTAATGTTCATTGTTGTAATGTTCATTGTTGAAGTGTTCGTTGTTTTAGTGTTCGTTGTTGTCGTGTTCATTGTTGTTATGTTCATTGTTGTAGTGTTCGTTGTTGTAGTGTTCATTGTTGTAGTGTTCGATGTTGTAGTGTTCATTGTTGTAGTGTTCATTGTTGTAATATTCGCTGTTGTAGTGTTCATTGTTGCAGTGTTCATTGTTGTACTGTTTGTTGTTGTAGTGTTCATTGTTGTACTGTTGTTGTAGTGTTCATTGTTGTAATGCTCATTGTTGTAGTGTTTATTGTTGTAGTATTTGTTGTTGTAGTGTTCGTTGTTGTTGTGTTCATTGTTGTAGTGTTCGTTATTTTAGTGTTCATTGTTGTAGTGTTTGTTGTTGTAATGTTCCTTGTTGTAGTGTTCGTTGTAGTAATGTTCATTGTTGTAGTGTTCTTTGTTGTAGTGTTTGTTGTTGTAGTGTTGGTTGTTGTAGTGTTGGTTATTGTAGTGTTTGTTGTTGTAGTGTTTGTTGTTGTAATGTTGATTGTTGAAGTGTTCATTGTTGTAGTGTTTGTTGTTGTAACGCTTGTTTTTGTAGTGTTTGTTGTTGTAGTGTTTGTTGTTGTAGTGTTTGTTGTTGTAGTGTTTGTTGTTGTAGTGACTGTTGTTGTAGTGCTTGTTTTTGTAGTGTTTGTTGTTGTAGTGTTCATTGTTGTAGTATTCGTTCTTGTAGTGTTCGTTGTTGTAGTGTTCATTGTTGTAGTGTTTGTTGTTGCTATGTTCATTGTTGTAGTGTTCGTTGTTGTAGTGTTCATTGTTGTTGTGTTCGTTGTTGTAGTGTTCATTGTTGTAGTGTTCGTTGTTGTAGTGTTCGTTGTTGTAGTGTTTGTTGTTGTAACGCTTGTTTTTGTAGTGTTTGTTGTTGTAGTGTTTGTTGTTGTAGTGTTTGTTGTTGTAGTGTTTGTTGTTGTGGTGATTGCTGTTGTAGTGTTTGTTATTGTAGTGTTTGTTGTTGTAGTGTACGTTGTTGAAGTGTTCGTTCTTGTAGTGTTCGTTGTTGTAGTGTTAATTGTTATAGTGTTCATTGTTGTAGTATTTGTTGTTGTAGTGTTCGTTGTTGTAATGTTCATTGTTGTAATGTTCATTGTTGTAATGTTCAATGTTGAAGTGTTCGTCGTTTTAGTGTTCGTTGTTGTCGTGTTCATTGTTGTAATGTTCGTTGTTGTAATGTTCATTGTTGTAGTGTTCGTTGTTGTAGTGTTCATTGTTGTAATGTTCTTTCTTGTAGTCTTCGATGTTGTAGTGTTCGTTGTTGTTGTGTTCGTTGTTGTAGTGTTCGTTGTTGTAGTGTTCGTTTTTGTAACGTTCATTGTTGTATTGTTCATTGTTGTAATGTTCATTGTTGTAATGTTCAATGTTGAAGTGTTCGTTGTTTTAGTGTTCGTTGTTGTCGTGTTCATTGTTGTAATGTTCGTTGTTGTAATGTTCATTGTTGTAGTGTTCGTTGTTGTAGTGTTCATTGTTGTAGTGTTCGTTATTTTAGTGTTCATTGTTGTAGTCCTTGTTGTTGTAATGTTCGTTGTTGTCGTGTTCATTGTTGTAATGTTCGTTGTTGCAATGTTCATTGTTGTAATGTTCATTGTTGTAATTTTCGTTGTTGTAGTCTTCGATGTTGTAGTGTTCGTTGTTGTTGTGTTCGTTGTTGTAGTGTTCGTTGTTGAAGTGTTCATTGTTGTAGTGTTAGTTATTGTAGTGTTAATTGTTGTAGTCTTCGTTGTTGTATTGTTTGTTGTTGTAGTGTTAGTTGTTATAGTGTTTGTTGTTGTAGTGTTAATTGTTGTAGTGTTCATTGTTGTAGTGCTCATTGTTGTAGTGTTAATTGTTGTAGTCTTCGTTGTTGTAGTGTTTATTGTTGTGGTGTTCGATGTTGAAGTGTTCATTGTTGTAATGTTCATTGTTGTAGAATTAATTGTTGTAGTATAAATTGTTGTAGTGTTAATTGTTGTAGTGTTTGTTGTTGTGGTGTTCGTTGTAGAAGTGTTTGTTGTTGTAATGTTCATTGTTGTAGTGTTAAGTGCTGTTTTGTTAATTGTTGTAGTGTTAATTGTTGTAGTGTTAATTGTTGTAGTGTCAATTGTTGTAGTGTTTGTTGTTGTGGTGTTCGTTGTTGAAGTGTTTGTTGTTGTAATGTTCATTGTTGTAGTGTTAAGTGCTGTTTTGTTAATTGTTGTAGTGTTAATTGTTGTAGTGTTAATTGTTGTAGTGTTAATTGTTGTAGTGTTTGTTGTTGTGGCGTTCGTTGTTGTGGTGTTAATTGTTATAATGTTCGTTGTTGTAGTGTTCGTTCTTGTGGTGTTCGTTGTTATAGTGTTCATTGTTGTAGTGTTCGATGTCGTAGTGTTCGTTGTTGTAATGTTCGTTGTTGTGGTGTTTGTTGTTGTAGTGTTCGTTGTTGTAGCGTTCGTTGTTGTAGTGGTAATTGTTGTAGTGTTCATTGTTGTAGTGTTCATTGTTGTACTGTTAATTGTTGTAGTCTTCGTTGTTGTAGTGTTTGTTGTTGTAGTCTTCGTTGTTGTAATGTTCATTGTTGTAGTGTTCATTGTTGTAGTATTTGTTGTCGTAGTGTTCATTGTTGTAAGGTTCATTGTTGTAATGTTCGTTGTTGTAGTGTTCATTGTTGTAGTGTTCATTGTTGTAGTGTTCATTGTTGTAGTGTTCATTGTTGTAGTGTTCATTGTTGTAGTGTTTATTGTTGTAGTGTTCATTGTTGTAATGTACATTGTTGTGTTCGTTGTTGTAGTGTTCATTGTTGTGGTGTTAATTGTTGTAGTGTTCGTTGTTGTAGTGTTTGTTGTTGTAGTGTTCATTGTTGTAATGTTCATTGTTGTAGTGTTTGTTGTTGTGTTCATTGTTGTAATGTTCATCGTTGTAGTATTGGTTGTTGTAGTGTTCATTGTTGTAATGTTCATTGTTGTAGTGTTCATTGTTGTAGTGTTCATTGTTGTAATATTCATTGTTGTAGTGTTCGTTGTTGTGTTCGTTGTTGTAGTGTTCATTGTTGTGGTGTTCATTGTTGTAGTGTTCGTTGTTGTAGTGTTTGTTGTTGTAATGTTCATTGTTGTAGTGTTAATTGTTGTAATGTTCGTTGTTGTAGTGTTCGTTGTTGTTATGTTCGTTGTGGTGGTGATCATTGTAGTAGTGTTCGTTGTTGTAGTGTTCGTTGATGTAATGTTCATTGATGTAATGTTCGTTGTTGTAGTGTTCATTGTTCTTGTGTTCGTTATTTTAGTGTTCACTGTTGTAGTGTTTGTCGTTGTAATGTTCATTGTTGTAGTGTTCGTTGTTGTAATGTTCATTGTTGAAGTGTTCGTTGTTGTAGTGTTTGTTGTTGTAGTGTTAGTTGTTGTAGTGTTTGTTGTTGTAGTGTTTGTTGTTGTAGTGATTGTTGTTGTAGTGTTTGTTGTTGTAGTGTTTGTTGTTGTAGTGTTCGTTGTTGTAATGTTCGTTGTTGTAGTGTTCGTTGTTGTAGTGTTCATTGTTGTAGTGTTCGTTTTTTAGTGTTCATTTTTGTATTGTTCGTTGTTGTAGTTTTCATTGTTGTAATATTCGCTGTTATAGTGTTCATTGTTGTAGTGTTCATTGTTGCACTGTTTGTTGTTGAGGTGTTCATTGTTGTAATGTTCATTGTTGTAGTTTTTATTGCTGTAGTGTTTGTTGTTGTAGTGTTCGTTATTGTAGTGTTCATTGTTGAAGTGTTCATTGTTGTAGTGTTCTTTGTTGTAGTGTTTGTTGCTGTAGTGTTTGTTGTTGTTGTGTTTGTTGTTGTTATGTTCATTGTTGTAGTCTTCGTTGTTGTAATGTTCATTGTTGTAGTGTTCTTTGTTGTAGTGTTTGTTGTTGTAGTGTTTGTTGTTGTAGTGTTTGTTGTTGTAGTGTTAGTTATTGTAGTGTTTGTTGTTGTAGTGTTCGTTGTTGTAGTGTTTGTTGTTGTAATGTTCATTGTTGTAGTGTTCGTAGTTGTAGTGTTCATTGTTGTTGTGTTCGTTGTTGTAGTGTTCATTGTTGTAGTGTTCGTTGTTGTAGTGTTCATTTTTGTAGTGTTCGTTGTTGTAGTTTTCATTGTTGTAATATTCGCTGTTATAGTGTTCATTGTTGCAGTGTTCATTGTTGCACTGTTTGTTGTTGAGGTGTTCATTGTTGTAATGTTCATTGTTGTAGTTTTTATTGCTGCAGTGTTTGTTGTTGTAGTGTTCGTTGTTGTAGTGTTCATTGTTGAAGTGTTCATTGTTGTAGTGTTCTTTGTTGTAGTGTTTGTTGCTGTAGTGTTTGTTGTTGTAGTATTTGTTGTTGTAGTGTTTGTTGTTGTAGTGTTTGTTGCTGTAGTGTTTGTTGTTGTAGTGTTTGTTGTTGTAATGTTGATTGTTGAAGTGTTCAATGTTGTAGTGTTTGTTGTTGTAACGCTTGTTTTTGTAGTGTTTGTTATTGTAGTGTTTGTTGTTGTAGTGTTTGTTGTTGTAGTGTTTGTTGTTGTAGTGATTGTTGTTGTAGTGTTTGTTGTTGTAGTGTTTGTTGTTGTAGTGTACGTTGTTGTAGTGTTCGTTCTTGTAGTGTTCGTTTTTGTAGTGTTAATTGTTAGTGTTCATTGTTGTAGTTTTTGTTGTTGTAGTGATCATTGTTGTAGTATTTGTTGTTGTAGTGTTCGTTGTTGTAGTTTTCATTGTTGTAGTGTTCATTGTTGTAATGTTCATTGTTGTAATGTTCGTTGTGTAAGTGTTCGTTGTTTTAGTGTTCGTTATTGTCGTGTTCATTGTTGTAATGTTCATTGTTGTAATGCTCGTTGTGAAATGTTCGTTGTTGTAATGATCGTTGTTGTAGTGTTCGTTGTTGTAATGTTCATTGTTGTATTGTTCGTTATTGTGGTGTTCGTTGTTGTGGTGTTCCTTGTTGTAGTGTTCGTTGTTGTAGTGTTCGTTGTTGTAGTGTTCGTGGTTGCAGTGTTTGTTGTTGTAGTGTTCTTTGTTGTAGTATTCGTTGTTGTAGTGATCATTGTTGTAGTGTTCATTGTTGTCATGTTCGTTGTTGTAATGTTTGTTGTTGTAGTGTTCGTGGTTGTTGTGTTCCTTGTTGTAATGTTTTTTGTTGTAGTGTTCATTGTCGTACTTTTCGTTGTTGTAGTGTTCGTTGTTGAAGTGTTCATTGTTGTAGTGTTCATTGTTTTATTGTTCGTTGTTGTGGTGTTCGTTGTTGTAGCGTTAGTTGTTTTAGTGTTTGTTGTTGTAGTGTTCGTTGTTGTAGTGTTTGTTGTTGTAGTGTTCATTGTTGTAGTGTTAGTTATTGTAGTGTTAATTGTTGTAGTCTTCGTTGTTGTATTGTTTGTTGTTGTAGTGTTAGTTGTTGTAGTGTTTGTTGTTGTAGTGTTAATTGTTGTAGTGTTCATTGTTGTAGTGTTTGTTGTTGTAGTATTTGTTGTAGTGTTCATTGTTGTAGTGCTCATTGTTGTAGTGTTAATTGTTGCAGTCTTCGCTGTTGTAGTGTTTAATGTTGTGGTGTTCGTTGTTGAAGTGTTCGTGGTTTTAGTGTTCATTGTTGTAATGTTCATTGTTGTAGAATTAATTGTTGTAGTATAAATTGTTGTAGTATTAATTGTTGTAGTGTTTGTTGTTGTGGTGTTCGTTGTTGAAGTGTTTGTTGTTGTAATGTTCATTGTTGTAGTGTTAATTGCTGTTGTGTTAATTGTTGTAGTGTTAATTGTTGTAGTGTTAATTGTTGTGGTGTTTGTTGTTGTGGCGTTCGTTGTTGTGGTGTTAATTGTTGTAATATTCGTTGGTGTAGTGTTCGTTATTGTGGTGTTCGTTGTTATGGTGTTCATTGTTGTAGTTTTCGATGTCGTAGTGTTCGTTGTTGTAATGTTCGTTGTTGTGGTGTTCATTGTTGTAGTGTTCGTTGTTGTAGCGTTCGTTGTTGTAGTGGTAATTGTTGTAGTGTTCATTGTTGTAGTGTTCATTGTTGTACTGTTAATTGTTGTAGTCTTCGTTGTTGTAGTGTTTGTTGTTGTAGTCTTCGTTGTTGTAATGTTCATTGTTGTAGTGTTTGTTGTTGTAGTCTTCGTTGTTGTAATGTTCATTGTTGTAGTGTTCATTGTTGTTGTATTTGTTGTCGTAGTGTTCATTGTTGTAATGTTCATTGTTGTAATGTTCGTTGTTGTAGTGTTCATTGTTGTAGTGTTCATTGTTGTTGTGTTTGTTGTTGTAGTGTTGTTATAATGTTGATTTTTGAAGTGTTCATTGTTGTAGTGTTTGTTGTTGTAACGCTTGTTTTTGTAGTGTTTGTTGTTGTAGTGTTTGTTGTTGTAGTGTTTGTTGTTGAAGTGTTTGTTGTTGTAGTGATTGCTGTTGTAGTGTTTGTTGTTGTAGTGTTTGTTGTTGTAGTGTACGTTGTTGTAGTGTTCGTTGTTGTAGTGTTCGTTGTTGTAGTGTTAATTGTTATAGTGTTCATTGTTGTAGTATTTGTTGTTGTAGTGTTCATTGTTGTAGTGTTCGTTGTTGTAGTGTTCATTGCTGTAATGTTTGTTGTTGTAATGTTCATTATTGTATTGTTCATTGTTGTAATGATCATTGTTGTAGTGATCATTGTTGTAGTATTTGTTGTTGTAGTGTTCGTTGTTGTAATGTTCATTGTTGTAATCCTCATTGTTGTAGTGTTTATTATTGTAGTATTTGTTGTTGTAGTGTTCGTTGTTGTAGTGTTCATTGTTGTAGTGTTCGTAATTTTAGTGTTCATTGTTGTAGTGTTTGTTGTTGTAATGTTCCTTGTTGTAGTGTTCGTTGTAGTAATGTTCATTGTTGTAGTGTTCATTGTTGTAATGTTCATTGTTGTAATGTTCATTGTTGAAGTGTTCGTTGTTTTAGTGTTCGTTGTTGTCGTGTTCATTGTTGTAATGTTCATTGTTGCAGTGTTCATTGTTGCACTGTTTGTTGTTGTAGTGTTCATTGTTGTAATGCTCATTGTTGTAGTGTTTATTGTTGTAGTATTTGTTGTTGTAGTGTTCGTTGTTGCAGTGTTCATTGTTGTAGTGTTCGTTATTTTAGTGTTCATTGTTGTAGTCTTTGTTGTTGTAATGTTCCTTGTTGTAGTGTTCGTTGTAGTAATGTTCATTGTTGTAGTGTTCTTTGTTGTAGTGTTTGTTGTTGTAGTGTTGGTTGTTGTAGTGCTTGTTGTTGTAGTGTTTGTTGTTGTAGTGTTTGTTGTTGTAGTGTTTGTTGTTGTAATGTTGATTGTTGAAGTGTTCATTGTTGTAGTGTTTGTTGTTGTAACGCTTGTTTTTGTAGTGTTTGTTGTTGTATTGTTTGTTGTTGTAGTGTTTGTTGTTGTAGTGTTTGTTGTTGTAGTGTTTGTTGTTGTAGTGATTGCTGTTGTATTGTTTGTTGTTGTAGTGTTTGTTGTTGTAGTGTACGTTGTTGTAGTGTTCGTTCTTGTAGTGTTCGTTGTTGTAGTGTTAATTGTTATAGTATTCATTGTTGTAGTATTTGTTGTTGTAGTGTTCGTTGTTGTAATGTTCATTGTTGTAATGTTCATTGTTGTAATGTTCATTGTTGTACTGTTCGTTGTTGAAGTGTTCGTTGTTGTAGTGTTCATTGTTGTAGTGTTCATTGCTGTAATGTTCATTGTTGTAATGTTCATTGTTGGAATGTTCATTGTTGTAATGTTCGTTGTTGTAGTCTTCGATGTTGTAGTGTTCGTTGTTGTTGTGTTCGTTGTTGTAGTGTTCGTTGTTGTAGTGTTCGTTTTTGTAACGTTCATTGTTGTAGTGTTCATTGTTGTAATGTTCATTGTTGTAATGTTCATTGTTGAAGTGTTAGTTGTTTTAGTGTTTGTTGTTGTAATGTTCGTTGTTGTAGTCTTTGTTGTTGTAATGTGCATTGTTGTAGTGTTCGTTGTTGTAGTGTTCATTGTTGTTGTGTTCGTTGTTGTAGTGTTCATTGTTGTAGTGTTCGTTGTTGTAGTGTTCATTGTTGTAGTGTTTGTTGTTGTAATGTTCATTGTTGTAGTGTTCGTTGTTGTAGTGTTCATTGTTGTTGTGTTCGTTGTTGTAGTGTTTGTTGTTGTAGTGTTCGTTGTTGTAGTGTTCATTGTTGTAATATTCGCTGTTGTAGTGTTCATTGTTGCAGTGTTCATTGTTGTAGTGTTTGTTGTTGTAGTGTTCATTGTTGTAATGCTAATTGTTGTAGTGTTTATTGTTGTAGTATTTGTTGTTGTAGTGTTCGTTGTTGTAGTGTTCATTGTTGTAGTGTTCGTTATTTTAGTGTTCATTGTTGTAGTGTTTGTTGTTGTAATGTTCCTTGTTGTAGTGTTCGTTGTAGTAATGTTCATTGTTGTAGTGTTCTTTGTTGTAGTGTTTGTTGTTGTAGTGTTGGTTATTGTAGTGTTTGTTGTTGTAGTGTTTGTTGTTGTAGTGTTTGTTGTTGTAATGTTGATTGTTGAAGTGTTCATTGTTGTAGTGTTTGTTGTTGTAACGCTTGTTTTTGTAGTGTTTGTTGTTGTAGTGTTTGTTGTTGTAGTGTTTGTTGTTGTAGTGTTTGTTGTTGTAGTGACTGTTGTTGTAGTGCTTGTTTTTGTAGTGTTTGTTGTTGTAGTGTTCATTGTTGTAGTATTCGTTCTTGTAGTGTTCGTTGTTGTAGTGTTCATTGTTGTAGTGTTTGTTGTTGCTATGTTCATTGTTGTAGTGTTCGTTGTTGTAGTGTTCATTGTTGTTGTGTTCGTTGTTGTAGTGTTCATTGTTGTAGTGTTCGTTGTTGTAGTGTTCGTTGTTGTAGTGTTTGTTGTTGTAACGCTTGTTTTTGTAGTGTTTGTTGTTGTAGTGTTTGTTGTTGTAGTGTTTGTTGTTGTAGTGATTGCTGTTGTAGTGTTTGTTGTTGTAGTGTTTGTTGTTGTAGTGTACGTTGTTGAAGTGTTCGTTCTTGTAGTGTTCGTTGTTGTAGTGTTAATTGTTATAGTGTTCATTGTTGTAGTATTTGTTGTTGTAGTGTTCGTTGTTGTAATGTTCATTGTTGTAATGTTCATTGTTGTAATGTTCATTGTTGTAATGTTCGTTGTTGTAGTCTTCGATGTTGTAGTGTTCGTTATTGTTGTGTTCGTTGTTGTAGTGCTCGTTGTTGTAGTGTTCGTTTTTGTAACGTTCATTGTTGTATTGTTCATTGTTGTAATGTTCATTGTTGTAATGTTCAATGTTGAAGTGTTCGTTGTTTTAGTGTTCGTTGTTGTCGTGTTCATTGTTGTAATGTTCGTTGTTGTAATGTTCATTGTTGTAGTGTTCGTTGTTGTAGTGTTCATTGTTGTAGTGTTCGTTATTTTAGTGTTCATTGTTGTAGTCCTTGTTGTTGTAATGTTCGTTGTTGTCGTGTTCATTGTTGTAATGTTCGTTGTTGCAATGTTCATTGTTGTAATGTTCATTGTTGTAATTTTCGTTGTTGTAGTCTTCGATGTTGTAGTGTTCGTTGTTGTTGTGTTCGTTGTTGTAGTGTTCGTTGTTGTAGTGTTCGTTTTTGTAACGTTCATTGTTGTAGTGTTCATTGTTGTAATGTTCATTGTTATAATGTTCATTGTTGAAGTGTTCGTTGTTTTAGTGTTCGTTGTTGTCGTGTTCATTGTTGTAATGTTCGTTATTTTAGTGTTCATTGTTGTAGTCCTTGTTGTTGTAATGTTCATTGTTGTGCGTTCTTTGTTTTAATATTCGCTGTTGTAGTGTTCATTGCTGCAGTGTTCATTGTTGTACTGTTTGTTGTTGTAGTGTTCATTGTTGTAATGCTCATTGTTGCAGTGTTTATTGTTGTAGTGTTTGTTGTTGTAGTGTTCGTTGTTGTTGTGTTCATTGTTGTAATGTTCGTTGTTGTAATGTTCATTGTTGTAGTGTTCGTTGTTGTAATGTTCATTGTTGTAGTGTTCTTTGTTGTAGTGTTTGCTGGTTGATTACCTGGTTGATCTGGTTGATGGGGTTCTGGGAGTTCTTCTACTCCCCAAGCCCGGCCCGAGGCCAGGCTTGACTTGTGAGAGTTTGGTCCACCAGGCTGTTGTTTGGAGCGGCCCGCAGGCCCACATACCCACCACAGCCCGGTTGGTCCGGCACTCCTTGGAGGAATAAATCTAGTTTCCTCTTGAAAATGTCCATGGTTGTTCCGGCAATATTTCTTATGCTTGCTGGGAGGACGTTGAACAACCGCGGACCTCTGATGTTTATACAGTGTTCTCTGATTGTGCCTATGGCACCTCTGCTCTTCACTGGTTCTATTCTACATTTTCTTTCATATCGTTTACTCCAGTACGTTGTTATTTTACTGTGTAGATTTGGTACTTGGCCCTCCAGTATCTTCCAGGTGTATATTATTTGATATCTCTCTCGTCTTCTTTCTAGTGAGTACATTTGAAGGGCTTTGATACGATCCCAATAATTTAGGTGCTTTATTGCATCTATGCATGCCGTATATGTTCTCTGTATTCCCTCTATTTCAGCAATCTCTCCTGCTCTGAAGGGGGGAAGTGAGTTGTGACAATAATCTCCTTCAAGAGATTGAGCCTGCTCTTCCCTCTACAAATACGTCGCAACAAACTACATAAAACTACTAGGGAAGAAATGTCCAACAACGACAACAACATCCCCAAGGTTTGCCAGAGCGCAAAACGTATGCAGCCAGGGACACCTGTTCAGACTCAAACCGCCAAACTACCTGTTGATCGCTGCCGGCTCCTCGCTGATTGGTCGCCGGTCTGGCTGCAACTGCACTCGCCCCCCCCATACTACTTGATGTCTGGGGTCGCCACGACCTCAGACCTCAGAATATTCAGTGCTTCCACAGTTAACACTTCTCCCGGCTAGACGTAAGCGTGTACTGAGAGAGGTGGTAGGTTAAAGCCAATATTCCAGCACCTTCCTTTATTTTTGTATTGCACTTCTTGTTATTTTGTCTTAACGTAACTTTTCATTGTGTCATTTAATTATTCTTATTCTTTTGATTGATTGATTTTATTATACGAATTTGTTTGTCCATTTTTTCATGTTTTGATTTATTTAACGTAATTAAAATTTCATTGTTAAAGTTTACTTGTGTTTTGTGTGTCTTCTCCTTACCTTACCACAGACGAAGTTCCAGTTTTTTCTATTTTTTTTATAACTATGTGACGAGGCCATACCCCTAGCCTTAAACAGCCGAACACCAACGCGTTACCGTCACAAGTTATATGGGGGCCTGTCCGGGATGCTTCACTCAGGTACTGGTGCCAAGTGGTAATTTATGGTAAGCGTATTTAACTTTGTTAACGTAGCTTTACTATTTTTCATATTCAATTTCATTTTTTATAAGGTGCGGTGTATTGTGCATTACGATAGTAACATATAGTGAAGGTGAGACAACTTTGGATTACGTGGTGACTGTAGGTGACTGTAAGCAGTCATACTCTTAATTGGTCATCTCTCCCTCAGTGTTATTACTCGTGTTTACCATCTTTGTCCCTTGAATATTTCTCATTTTTGACAGATCATCATATTGGTACCCTGGTACTGTGGTCTGCCCCGGGTCAAGAGTACCCAATCTTCTTCAATCTGACTGTAGGAGGACAAAGAGGGCCATAGTTCCTCTAGCTCGAACTTTAGTTGCTGAATTGGGACCTCAGCAGCAGTTCTCGTCACCAGTTGACACCTCGCACCCCTACACGTCAGTCAGAGATGATGATACATACAACGGTAGGGAATTAGCTTACTTTTTCAGAGCACAAAAGTTCGCTAATTCTGTAAGTATCATATTAAATTCAGTAGGAAAAACTTGCTTTATGTCCTATAGAGACTTGGCAAGGTATGCCTACATCCTTGGACTACCAATTTTACTTTTGAGACAATTTACTGTTTCATTTGTTTTCGAAACTCTGTTTCATTTGTTAGTAGGATTTTCTTGCCCTTATCCTCTTACATGAGTACCGGGTACAAGATTTCCTGCGCCCTTGATTTAATTTAATCATTTAACATCTTTTACTTAACTTTAATTGTTAAAGATCTCACAGGATAGGTACCAGTTGCCACGTTGTCCTGTTTCTGACATTCACTATTGAATATTCGTGTACCTTTATTTGCTAATTTCACCATGTTTCGTCTCCAAGCTTTCCGTACAAATCCAGCAGGTGAAATAGGGACTTTAAGTCGTGCCAAGAAGACTGAATTACAAACTCTTGCACATGAGTATCAATTAGAAGTTCCCTACCAAGCCAACAAAAATGACCTACACAACCTGTTGGTGGATTACTATTTAGAGCAAGGTAAGATAGACTCTGAAACTCATGAAACTTACTATATTGCAGAAAAAACTGATTTGGCAACGCTGAAACTCAAACTAGAGCTGGCCAAGATTGAAGAACGAACAGCTGCCATACGGAGGGAAGAACACGAACGCGAAGCCGCTTTGAGGAGAGACGAACAAGAACGCGAGGCTGCTTTGAGAAGAGAAGAACAAGAACGAGAAATCACCCTCAGAGAACGCGAAGCTGCCTTGAGAAGAGAAGAACACGAACGTGAGGTCGCATTACTCCGTGAACGTGAACGAGTACAGCTTGAAACCAAACAACGCGAGTTGGAAATACAACGCGAACATGACAAGCAACAAGCGACTCTGGCTCTAAGAGTGTCGTCAACGTGAAATCGCCTTGGAAACTTCACACTTCACTCAACGCCAGCAAGCTACTGCCAATCTTCCCGTCAGTTTTAATATATCACATGCAAGTAAGTTAATGCCATCCTTTGTAGAAGCAGAAGTTGATGTGTTTTTCACCACCTTTGAAACCCTTGCTAATCAACTCAGTTGGCCTGTCGACCAATGGGCCACACTTCTCAGAGTCCATCTTACAGGTAGAGCTGCAGTAACACTCAGTACTCTGGCGTCTGAGAATGACTACCACACTCTGAAACAAGCAGTGTTGGACGCCTACCTACTTTCCACCGAAAGTTATAGAAGGAAATTCCGTGACCACCTGAAGGCAAGTACCACTACCTTCCTCGAGTTTGCTAACACGAAACGGAGGTATTTCATGAAATGGCTGGAAGCAGCACATGTCTCTACTTTTACAGAACTCGTCAACCTGATGCTTGTTGAAGAATTCTTGAGGCGTGTGCCGCCTCCTGTCCGCCTCTACTTAGCAGATAAAGAAGAAACCGACTACCTGAAGTGTGCTAAGTCGGCTGACACTTACAGCCTCATCCACCGGCTGACACCCGAACCATCCTCCAGTAAGAAGTCGTGGTACAGTTACGAGAAGGTGAGCCCCGATCAAGCTGGTTCACAACTGTACTGCAAGTATTGTAGACTCTATGGACATACCATAGACAAGTGTGGTAAGTCTCAATACAAGGGAATCACTGACCAACAAAAACCCAAACCAACTCCTCCTAAGTCCGGTAAGCCCGTGATGAATGTTGGTGTTGATGTTAATGATCTTTCTCTTTTCAGTAACCACCTGTATACTGGAACTGTCTCTGCCAACGGTTCAAATCCGGAGGGACGTTTCAAATTGAAGATCTTGAGGGACACAGCGGCTCTTCAATCGATCATCTTGAAGTCGGCTGTGCCCAACATCACCTACACCGGAGAAACTGTCTTCATCACTGACCTCACTGCTACCACTCCATACCCTCTCGCCAGAGTCCACCTGGATTGTCCCTACGTGAACGGGGAAGTCCAAGTCGCCGTCAGGGAAAAGCCTTTTCCCATGCCTGGAGTGCAACTTCTCCTAGGCAACGACTTGGCAGAAGACCTGTAACCGACCAACCTGATCGTCATGGACAAACCCCAGGTGTGTAACTCTGTGCCAATAAACCCTATTCTAGAGTATGTTCCAGCAGAGGTTCAAGAGAGTGATGAAGTTTCTCCTCCGGTTCTCGTGACCACCCATGCACAAGCCGCACGTCCACAGCCAGCTGACTCTACTGCTACCGCTGTCCCTCAAGACCCTCAGAAACTCCCCCCGCATCTGACCAAGTTGGAGTTCCGTAAGTTGCAGAGGGAAGATCTTACTTTAACACCATTGTTTTTCCAGGCTGAGACTCAACCCGACAGTATTCCTGGGTTCTTCCTAGAGAACGACTTGCTCTACCGTAGATATAGACCCAGTAAACTGAAGGAGGAGGACGATTGGGCCAACATCGAACAACTTGTGATTCCCACCAGCCTGCGGCCCACTATTCTACACCTGGCCCACGGAGCATTCTCCCACTACGGCTTCAACAAGACTTACCATGGGATTCGTCAAGACTACTACTGGCCAGGTATGGTAAATAACGTCAAACAGTACGTAAAACAGTGTCATACATGTCAGATGGCAGGCAAACCGAACATCTCCATTCCCAGAGCGCCACTGATTCCCATACAGGTGCCTGCGGAACCTTTCCACAGACTCATAATAGACTGTGTTGGTCCTTTACCTCGGACCAGTTCAGGTAACGCCTACATCCTAACCATCCTGTGTCCTACCACCAGATTTCCCATAGCAGTTCCAGTGAAGAACATCACGGCTGCTACGGTTATAAAACATCTATTGAAGATCTTCACTCAATACGGATTTCCCAGGGAGATTCAAAGCGACTGTGGTACCAACTTCACCAGTGATCTCTTCAAAAGGACACTGGAGGAGTTCAACATCAAACAGGTATTGTCCAGCCCCTATCATCCTGCTTCACAGGGTTCTCTTGAACGTAGTCATCAGACTATCAAAGCACTCTTGAAAAAGTTTTGTAGTGAAACCTCGAAGGATTGGGATAAGCAGATTGACCTTATAATGTGTATTATCAGAAGTCTCCCCAATGAGTCCCTAGGAGTATCTCCTTATGAGATGCTCTACGGCCGTAAGTGCCGTACTCCCCTTAAGGCTTTCAAAGACTCTCAGAGATGCCACCTTCAGTGAGCATCAGAATGTGCCCCAGTTTCTTCAAAACCTTCAACACATTCTAGAGAGAGTCCACCGTTTTGCCCATAATAATCTATTGAAAGCCCAGGTGAGAATGAAGACTCATTACGACCAGACCAGCAAAGTAAGAAAATTCAAGCCGGGAGACTTCGTCCTTGCCTATTTCCCTATCCCAGGTTCACCTTTACAAAACAGGTTTTCAGGATCCTACTGCGTCAAAGAGTGCAGGAATAATAACAATTACGTAATAGAGACTCCAGATAGGCGGCGGAAGACCCAGCTGTGCCACGTCAACCTCCTGAAGCAATATAATGGTACTCCTCCCACTGTCCTAATTAACTATTCCACCTTCACAGAACCCTACATCCACAGTGAGACCTTCCCAGCTTCTCCTCCCAAAAGCACTGACAAGGAGTCAGCGCTTTCTAATTCCGAAATCCTTAATGATCTTCCCAAATACTTTCAGGATAATCATAGTGCACCTCTCGTCAAGATCTTCAGAGAACATCAAGAGTTGTTCCGAGATGACCCCCAAGAGTGTAATGTTACCCAGCACGACATCCAACTGCTCCCCGACACCCGGCCGATTCGCCAACCCTTCTACCGAATCAGCCCGAGCAAGAAGGAAGTCATGCGTGCTGAGGTGCAGTACCTCTTGGATCATGGACTGGCTACACCTTGTGAGTCCCCCTGGGCCTCACCTTGTATCTTGGTGCCCAAACCCCAAGGTAAGGTGCGGTTATGCACTGACTATCGTAAACTGAACAATGTCACTGTCAAGGATGCTTACCCCTTGCCAAGGATAGATGACATCCTTGATGCCATTGGTAGTGCCCAGTACTTGTCCCAAGTGGACTTGCTTAAGGGGTACTATCAAGTGTGTCTAACGGAGCGCGCTAAAGAGATATCTACCTTCATCACTCCTTTTGGACTTTTCAGATATGAACGCCTTCCTTTCGGACTATGTAATGCCCCGGCCACCTTTCAAAGAGCTGTCAACCGTGTCATCCAGGGCTTGGATAACACATACGCCTACCTGGACGATATCGTCGTAGCCTCCAACACCTGGAGTGAACATCTGCTCCAGCTGCGACGTCTGTTCTCCAAGCTCCTGACAGCCGGCCTCACCATCAACCTGGGCAAGTCCACTTTCGCGAAAGGTAAAGTGCGTTATCTGGGTCATGTTATTGGGAGTGGCATCATAGCTCCGTTAGACTCACACACTCAAGCCATCCAACAGTATCCACAGCCTACCACCAGGAAGCAGCTCCTGCGCTTCCTTGGTCTTGCCTCTTACTACCGTAGGTTTGTGAGGAATTTCAGTACAGTCGCCACACCTCTAATTCTATTAACCAGTCCCAAGCAACGGTATAATTGGACCATGCAGCAAACCGTTGCTTTCGAACAACTCAAATTCCTCCTCTGTTCTAACCCCATTCTCGCCTCTCCAGATATCACCAAGCCTTTCGTCCTTCATGTCGACGCCAGTGGTACCGGCGTTGGTGGTGTCCTAATGCAACAACGAGGCGAGGAGGTTCTACCTGTCAGCTACTACAGCTACAAACTGAAACCACACCAGAGGAACTACAGCACTATTGAAAAGGAGCTACTATCCATCGTCCTGAACCTCCAACACTTCGCTCCGTACCTACAAGGCGCCAGGTCTACCACCATCTTCTCAGACCACAACCCTCTCCGCTTCCTACATCAAGCCCAATTCTCCAACCAGCGTCTTCTACGATGGGCTCTGTATTTACAAGACTTCAACCTGGAGATCCGCTATATCAAGGGTTCTGACAACACCATAGCCGATGCCCTCTCCAGAGTTTATGAAGTAGAAGCGACTCCATCCATTACTCCACCACATAACGACGTACTTCTTCCAGAACCGCAGGCTTCGGGGGAGAGTTGTGACAATAATCTCCTTCAAGAGATTGAGCCTGCTCTTCCCTCTACAAATACGTCGCAACAAACTACATAAAACTACTAGGGAAGAAATGTCCAACAACGACAACAACATCTCCAAGGTTTGCCAGAGCGCAAAACGTATGCAGCCAGGGACACCTGTTCAGACTCAAACCGCCAAACTACCTGTTGATCGCTGCCGGCTCCTCGCTGATTGGTCGCCGGTCTGGCTGCAACTGCACTCGCCCCCCCCATACTACTTGATGTCTGGGGTCGCCACGACCTCAGACCTCAGAATATTCAGTGCTTCCACAGTTAACACTTCTCCCGGCTAGACGTAAGCGTGTACTGAGAGAGGTGGTAGCTTAAAGCCAATATTCCAGCACCTTCCTCTATTTTTGTATTGCACTTCTTGTTATTTTGTCTTAACGTAACTTTTCATTGTGTCATTTAATTATTCTTATTCTTTTGATTGATTGATTTTATTATACGAATTTGTTTGTCCATTTTTTCATGTTTTGATTTATTTAACGTAATTAAAATTTCATTGTTAAAGTTTACTTGTGTTTTGTGTGTCTTCTCCTTACCTTACCACAGACGAAGTTCCAGTTTTTTCTATTTTTTTTATAACTATGTGACGAGGCCATACCCCTAGCCTTAAACAGCCGAACACCAACGCGTTACCGTCACAGAGTACTGAACAGTACTCAAGACGGGACAACACAAGTGACTTGAAGAGTACAACCATTGTGATGGGATCCCTGGATTTGAAAGTTCTCGTAATCCATCCTATCATTTTTCTGGCTGTCGCAATATTTGCTTGGTTATGCTCCTTAAACATTAGGTCGTCAGACATTATTATTCCCAAATCCTTTACATGCTGTTTTCCTACTATGGGTACATTTGATTGTGTTTTGTACTCTGTATTATGTTTAAGGTCCTCATTTTTACCGTACCTGAGTACGTGGAATTTATCACTGTTAAACATCATGTTATTTTCTAATGCCCAGTCGAAAACCTTATTAATATCAGCTTGAAGTTTTTCATTGTCCTCAGCCGAGGTAATTTTCATACTGATTTTTGTGTCATCTGCAAAGGATGATACGAAGCTGTGACTTGTATTTTTGTTGACTTGTATGCTGTTGTTGTGTTTGTTGTTGTAGTGTTTGTTGTTGTAGTGTTTGTTGTTGTAGTGTTTGTTGTTGTAGTGTTTGTTGTTGTAGAGCTTGTTTTTGTAGTGTTTGTTGTTGTAATGTTCGTTGTTGTATCGTTCATTATTGTATTGTTCAATGTTGTAATGATCATTGTTTTAGTGATCATTGGTGTAGTATTTGTTGTTGTAGTGTATGTTGTTGTAATGTTCATTGTAATGTTCATTGTTGTTGTGTTCATTGTTGTAATGTTCATTGTTGTAATGTTCATTGTTGAAGTGTTAGTTGTTTTAGTGTTTGTTGTTGTAATGTTCGTTGTTGTAGTCTTTGTTGTTGTAATGTGCATTGTTGTAGTGTTCGTTGTTGTAGTGTTCATTGTTGTTGTGTTCGTTGTTGTAGTGTTCATTGTTGTAGTGTTCGTTGTTGTAGTATTCATTGATGTAGTGTTCGTTGTTGAAGTGTTCATTGTTGTAATATTCGCTGTTGTAGTGTTCATTGTTGCAGTATTCATTGTTGTATTGTTCATTGTTCTAATGCTCATTGTTGTAGTGTTTATTGTTGTAGTGTTTGTTGTTGTAGTGTTCGTTGTTGTAGTGTTCATTGTTGTAGTGTTCTTTATTTTAGTGTTCATTATTGTAGTGTTTGTTGTTGTAATGTTCATTGTTGTAGTGTTCGTTGTTGTAATGTTCATTGTTGTAGTGTTCTTTGTTGTAGTGTTTGTTGTTGTAGTGTTTGTTGTTGTAGTGTTTGTTGTTGTAGTGTTTGTTGTTGTAGTGTTTGTTGTTGTAGTGTTTGTTGTTGTAGTGCTTGTTTTTGTAGTGTTTGTTGTTGTAATGTTCGTTGTTGTAGTGTTCGTTCTTGTAGTGTTCGTTGTTGAAGTGTTAATTGCTACAGTGTTCATTGTTGTAGTATTTGTTGTTGTAGTGTTCGTTTTTGTAGTGTTCATTGTTGTAGTGTTCGTTGTTGTAGTGTTCATTGCTCTAATGTTTGTTGTTGTAATGTTCATTGTTGTAATGATCATTGTTGTAGTGATCATTGTTGTAGTATTTGTTGTTGTAGTGTTCGTTGTTGTAATGTTCATTGTTGTAGTGTTCATTGTTGTAGTGTTCATTGTTGTAATGTTCATTTTTGTAATGTTCATTGTTGAAGTGTTCGTTGTTTTAGTGTTCGTTGTTGTCGTGTTCATTGTTGTAATATTCATTGTTGTAGTGTACGTTGTTGTAGTGTTCATTGTTGTAATGTTCATTGTTGTAATGTTCGTTGTTGTAATGTTCGTTGTTGTAATGATCGTTGTTGTAGTGTTCGTTGTTGTAATGTTCATTGTTGTATTGTTCGTTGTTGTGGCGTTCGTTGTTGTGGTGTTCGTTATTGTAGTGTTCGTTGTAGTAGTGTTCATTGTTGTAGTGTTCATTGTTGTAGTGTACGTTGTTGTAGTGTTCTTTGTTGTAGTGTTCGTTGTTGTAGTGTTCATTGTTGTAGTGTTCATTGTTGTCATGTTCGTTGTTGTAATGTTCATTGTTGTAGTGTTCGTTGTTGTAATGTTCATTGTTGTAGTGTTCTTTGTTGTAGTGTTTGTTGTTGTAGTGTTTGTTGTTGTAGTGTTTGTTGTTGTAGTGTTTGTTGTTGTAGTGTTTGTTGTTGTAGAGCTTGTTTTTGTAGTGTTTGTTGTTGTAATGTTCGTTGTTGTATCGTTCATTATTGTATTGTTCAATGTTGTAATGAACATTGTTTTAGTGATCATTGGTGTAGTATTTGTTGTTGTAGTGTATGTTGTTGTAATGTTCATTGTAATGTTCATTGTTGTTGTGTTCATTGTTGTAATGTTCATTGTTGTAATGTTCATTGTTGAAGTGTTAGTTGTTTTAGTGTTTGTTGTTGTAATGTTCGTTGTTGTAGTCTTTGTTGTTGTAATGTGCATTGTTGTAGTGTTCGTTGTTGTAGTGTTCATTGTTGTTATGTTCGTTGTTGTAGTGTTCATTGATGTAGTGTTCGTTGTTGAAGTGTTCATTGTTGTAATATTCGCTGTTGTAGTGTTCATTGTTGCAGTATTCATTGTTGTATTGTTCATTGTTGTAATGCTCATTGTTGTAGTGTTTATTGTTGTAGTGTTTGTTGTTGTAGTGTTCGTTGTTGTAGTGTTCATTGTTGTAGTGTTCTTTATTTTAGTGTTCATTATTGTAGTGTTTGTTGTTGTAATGTTCATTGTTGTAGTGTTCGTTGTTGTAATGTTCATTGTTGTAGTGTTCTTTGTTGTAGTGTTTGTTGTTGTAGTGTTTGTTGTTGTAGTGTTTGTTGTTGTAGTGTTTGTTGTTGTAGTGTTTGTTGTTGTAGTGTTTGTTGTTGTAGTGCTTGTTTTTGTAGTATTTGTTGTTGTAATGTTCGTTGTTGTAGTGTTCGTTCTTGTAGTGTTCGTTGTTGAAGTGTTAATTGCTACAGTGTTCATTGTTGTAGTATTTGTTGTTGTAGTGTTCGTTTTTGTAGTGTTCATTGTTGTAGTGTTCGTTGTTGTAGTGTTCATTGCTCTAATGTTTGTTGTTGTAATGTTCATTGTTGTAATGATCATTGTTGTAGTGATCATTGTTGTAGTATTTGTTGTTGTAGTGTTCGTTGTTGTAATGTTCATTGTTGTAGTGTTCATTGTTGTAGTGTTCATTGTTGTAATGTTCATTTTTGTAATGTTCATTGTTGAAGTGTTCGTTGTTTTAGTGTTCGTTGTTGTCGTGTTCATTGTTGTAATATTCATTGTTGTAGTGTACGTTGTTGTAGTGTTCATTGTTGTAATGTTCATTGTTGTAATGTTCGTTGTTGTAATGTTCGTTGTTGTAATGATCGTTGTTGTAGTGTTCGTTGTTGTAATGTTCATTGTTGTATTGTTCGTTGTTGTGGTGTTCGTTGTTGTGGTGTTCGTTATTGTAGTGTTCGTTGTTGTAGTGTTTGTTGTTGTAGTGTTTGTTGTTGTAGTGTTTGTTGTTGTAGTGCTTGTTTTTGTAGTGTTTGTTGTTGTAATGTTCGTTGTTGTAGTGTTCGTTCTTGTAGTGTTCGTTGTTGAAGTGTTAATTGCTACAGTGTTCATTGTTGTAGTATTTGTTGTTGTAGTGTTCGTTTTTGTAGTGTTCATTGTTGTAGTGTTCGTTGTTGTAGTGTTCATTGCTCTAATGTTTGTTGTTGTAATGTTCATTGTTGTAATGATCATTGTTGTAGTGATCATTGTTGTAGTATTTGTTGTTGTAGTGTTCGTTGTTGTAATGTTCATTGTTGTAGTGTTCATTGTTGTAGTGTTCATTGTTGTAATGTTCATTTTTGTAATGTTCATTGTTGAAGTGTTCGTTGTTTTAGTGTTCGTTGTTGTCGTGTTCATTGTTGTAATATTCATTGTTGTAGTGTACGTTGTTGTAGTGTTCATTGTTGTAATGTTCATTGTTGTAATGTTCGTTGTTGTAATGTTCGTTGTTGTAATGATCGTTGTTGTAGTGTTCGTTGTTGTAATGTTCATTGTTGTATTGTTCGTTGTTGTGGCGTTCGTTGTTGTGGTGTTCGTTATTGTAGTGTTCGTTGTAGTAGTGTTCATTGTTGTAGTGTTCATTGTTGTAGTGTACGTTGTTGTAGTGTTCTTTGTTGTAGTGTTCGTTGTTGTAGTGTTCATTGTTGTAGTGTTCATTGTTGTCATGTTCGTTGTTGTAATGTTCATTGTTGTAGTGTTCGTTGTTGTAATGTTCATTGTTGTAGTGTTCTTTGTTGTAGTGTTTGTTGTTGTAGTGTTTGTTGTTGTAGTGTTTGTTGTTGTAGTGTTTGTTGTTGTAGTGTTTGTTGTTGTAGAGCTTGTTTTTGTAGTGTTTGTTGTTGTAATGTTCGTTGTTGTATCGTTCATTATTGTATTGTTCAATGTTGTAATGATCATTGTTTTAGTGATCATTGGTGTAGTATTTGTTGTTGTAGTGTATGTTGTTGTAATGTTCATTGTAATGTTCATTGTTGTTGTGTTCATTGTTGTAATGTTCATTGTTGTAATGTTCATTGTTGAAGTGTTAGTTGTTTTAGTGTTTGTTGTTGTAATGTTCGTTGTTGTAGTCTTTGTTGTTGTAATGTGCATTGTTGTAGTGTTCGTTGTTGTAGTGTTCATTGTTGTTATGTTCGTTGTTGTAGTGTTCATTGATGTAGTGTTCGTTGTTGAAGTGTTCATTGTTGTAATATTCGCTGTTGTAGTGTTCATTGTTGCAGTATTCATTGTTGTATTGTTCATTGTTGTAATGCTCATTGTTGTAGTGTTTATTATTGTAGTGTTTGTTGTTGTAGTGTTCGTTGTTGTAGTGTTCATTGTTGTAGTGTTCTTTATTTTAGTTTTCATTATTGTAGTGTTTGTTGTTGTAATGTTCATTGTTGTAGTGTTCGTTGTTGTAATGTTCATTGTTGTAGTGTTCTTTGTTGTAGTGTTTGTTGTTGTAGTGTTTGTTGTTGTAGTGTTTGTTGTTGTAGTGTTTGTTGTTGTAGTATTTGTTGTTGTAGTGTTTGTTGTTGTAGTGCTTGTTTTTGTAGTATTTGTTGTTGTAATGTTCGTTGTTGTAGTGTTCGTTCTTGTAGTGTTCGTTGTTGAAGTGTTAATTGCTACAGTGTTCATTGTTGTAGTATTTGTTGTTGTAGTGTTCGTTTTTGTAGTGTTCATTGTTGTAGTGTTCGTTGTTGTAGTGTTCATTGCTCTAATGTTTGTTGTTGTAATGTTCATTGTTGTAATGATCATTGTTGTAGTGATCATTGTTGTAGTATTTGTTGTTGTAGTGTTCGTTGTTGTAATGTTCATTGTTGTAGTGTTCATTGTTGTAGTGTTCATTGTTGTAATGTTCATTTTTGTAATGTTCATTGTTGAAGTGTTCGTTGTTTTAGTGTTCGTTGTTGTCGTGTTCATTGTTGTAATGTTCATTGTTGTAGTGTACGTTGTTGTAGTGTTCATTGTTGTAATGTTCATTGTTGTAATGTTCGTTGTTGTAATGTTCGTTGTTGTAATGATCGTTGTTGTAGTGTTCGTTGTTGTAGTGTTCATTGTTGTATTGTTCGTTGTTGTAGTGTTCGTTGTTGTGGTGTTCGTTATTGTAGTGTTCGTTGTAGTAGTGTTCATTGTTGTAGTGTTCGTTGTTGTAGCGTTCGTTGTTGTAGTGTTCTTTGTTGTAGTGTTCGTTGTTGTAGTGTTCATTGTTGTAGTGTTCATTATTGTCATGTTCGTTGTTGTAATGTTCATTGTTGTAGTGTTCGTTGTTGTAATGTTCATTGTTGTAGTGTTCTTTGTTGTAGTGTTTGTTGTTGTAGTGTTTGTTGTTGTAGTGTTTGTTGTTGTAGTGTTTGTTGTTGTAGTGTTTGTTGTTGTAGAGCTTGTTTTTGTAGTGTTTGTTGTTGTAATGTTCGTTGTTGTATCGTTCATTATTGTATTGTTCAATGTTGTAATGATCATTGTTTTAGTGATCATTGGTGTAGTATTTGTTGTTGTAGTGTATGTTGTTGTAATGTTCATTGTAATGTTCATTGTTGTTGTGTTCATTGTTGTAATGTTCATTGTTGTAATGTTCATTGTTGAAGTGTTAGTTGTTTTAGTGTTTGTTGTTGTAATGTTCGTTGTTGTAGTCTTTGTTGTTGTAATGTGCATTGTTGTAGTGTTCGTTGTTGTAGTGTTCATTGTTGTTATGTTCGATGTTGTAGTGTTCATTGTTGTAGTGTTCGTTGTTGTAGTATTCATTGATGTAGTGTTCGTTGTTGAAGTGTTCATTGTTGTAATATTCGCTGTTGTAGTGTTCATTGTTGCAGTATTCATTGTTGTATTCTTCATTGTTGTAATGTTCATTGTTGTAGTGTTTATTGTTGTAGTGTTTGTTGTTGTAGTGTTCGTTGTTGTAGTGTTCATTGTTGTAGTGTTCTTTATTTTAGTGTTCATTATTGTAGTGTTTGTTGTTGTAATGTTCATTGTTGTAGTGTTCGTTGTTGTAATGTTCATTGTTGTAGTGTTCTTTGTTGTAGTGTTTGTTGTTGTAGTGTTTGTTGTTGTAGTGTTTGTTGTTGTAGTGTTTGTTGTTGTAGTGTTTGTTGTTGTAGTGTTTGTTGTTGTAGTGCTTGTTTTTGTAGTGTTTGTTGTTGTAATGTTCGTTGTTGTAGTGTTCGTTCTTGTAGTGTTCGTTGTTGAAGTGTTAATTGCTACAGTGTTCATTGTTGTAGTATTTGTTGTTGTAGTGTTCGTTTTTGTAGTGTTCATTGTTGTAGTGTTCGTTGTTGTAGTGTTCATTGCTCTAATGTTTGTTGTTGTAATGTTCATTGTTGTAATGATCATTGTTGTAGTGATCATTGTTGTAGTATTTGTTGTTGTAGTGTTCGTTGTTGTAATGTTCATTGTTGTAGTGTTCATTGTTGTAGTGTTCATTGTTGTAATGTTCATTGTTGTAATGTTCATTGTTGAAGTGTTCGTTGTTTTAGTGTTCGTTGTTGTCGTGTTCATTGTTGTAATATTCATTGTTGTAGTGTACGTTGTTGTAGTGTTCATTGTTGTAATGTTCATTGTTGTAATGTTCGTTGTTGTAATGTTCGTTGTTGTAATGATCGTTGTTGTAGTGTTCGTTGTTGTAATGTTCATTGTTGTATTGTTCGTTGTTGTGGTGTTCGTTGTTGTAGTGATTGCTGTTGTAGTGTTTGTTGTTGTAGTGTTTGTTGTTGTAGTGCTTGTTGTTGTAGTGATTGCTGTTGTAGTGTTTGTTGTTGTAGTGTTTGTTGTTGTAGTGTTTGTTGTTGTAGTGTTCGTTCTTGTAGTGTTCGTTGTTGAAATGTTCATTGTTGTAATGTTCATTGTTGTAATGTTCATTGTTGTATTGTTCGTTGTTGTAGTCTTCGATGTTGTAATGTTCGTTATTTTAGTGTTCATTGTTGTAGTCCTTGTTGTTGTAATGTTCATTGTTGTAGTGTTCATTGTTGTAGTGTTCATTGTTGTAATGTTCATTTTTGTAATGTTCATTGTTGAAGTGTTCGTTGTTTTAGTGTTCGTTGTTGTCGTGTTCATTGTTGTAATATTCATTGTTGTAGTGTACGTTGTTGTAGTGTTCATTGTTGTAATGTTCATTGTTGTAATGTTCGTTGTTGTAATGTTCGTTGTTGTAATGATCGTTGTTGTAGTGTTCGTTGTTGTAATGTTCATTGTTGTATTGTTCGTTGTTGTGGTGTTCGTTGTTGTGGTGTTCGTTATTGTAGTGTTCGTTGTAGTAGTGTTCATTGTTGTAGTGTTCATTGTTGTAGTGTACGTTGTTGTAGTGTTCTTTGTTGTAGTGTTCGTTGTTGTAGTGTTCATTGTTGTAGTGTTCATTGTTGTCATGTTCGTTGTTGTAATGTTCATTATTGTAGTGTTCGTTGTTGTAATGTTCATTGTTGTAGTGTTCTTTGTTGTAGTGTTTGTTGTTGTAGTGTTTGTTGTTGTAGTGTTTGTTGTTGTAGTGTTTGTTGTTGTAGTGTTTGTTGTTGTAGAGCTTGTTTTTGTAGTGTTTGTTGTTGTAATGTTCGTTGTTGTATCGTTCATTATTGTATTGTTCAATGTTGTAATGATCATTGTTTTAGTGATCATTGGTGTAGTATTTGTTGTTGTAGTGTATGTTGTTGTAATGTTCATTGTAATGTTCATTGTTGTTGTGTTCATTGTTGTAATGTTCATTGTTGTAATGTTCATTGTTGAAGTGTTAGTTGTTTTAGTGTTTGTTGTTGTAATGTTCGTTGTTGTAGTCTTTGTTGTTGTAATGTGCATTGTTGTAGTGTTCGTTGTTGTAGTGTTCATTGTTGTTATGTTCGATGTTGTAGTGTTCATTGTTGTAGTGTTCGTTGTTGTAGTATTCATTGATGTAGTGTTCGTTGTTGAAGTGTTCATTGTTGTAATATTCGCTGTTGTAGTGTTCATTGTTGCAGTATTCATTGTTGTATTCTTCATTGTTGTAATGTTCATTGTTGTAGTGTTTATTGTTGTAGTGTTTGTTGTTGTAGTGTTCGTTGTTGTAGTGTTCATTGTTGTAGTGTTCTTTATTTTAGTGTTCATTATTGTAGTGTTTGTTGTTGTAATGTTCATTGTTGTAGTGTTCGTTGTTGTAATGTTCATTGTTGTAGTGTTCTTTGTTGTAGTGTTTGTTGTTGTAGTGTTTGTTGTTGTAGTGTTTGTTGTTGTAGTGTTTGTTGTTGTAGTGTTTGTTGTTGTAGTGTTTGTTGTTGTAGTGCTTGTTTTTGTAGTGTTTGTTGTTGTAATGTTCGTTGTTGTAGTGTTCGTTCTTGTAGTGTTCGTTGTTGAAGTGTTAATTGCTACAGTGTTCATTGTTGTAGTATTTGTTGTTGTAGTGTTCGTTTTTGTAGTGTTCATTGTTGTAGTGTTCGTTGTTGTAGTGTTCATTGCTCTAATGTTTGTTGTTGTAATGTTCATTGTTGTAATGATCATTGTTGTAGTGATCATTGTTGTAGTATTTGTTGTTGTAGTGTTCGTTGTTGTAATGTTCATTGTTGTAGTGTTCATTGTTGTAGTGTTCATTGTTGTAATGTTCATTGTTGTAATGTTCATTGTTGAAGTGTTCGTTGTTTTAGTGTTCGTTGTTGTCGTGTTCATTGTTGTAATATTCATTGTTGTAGTGTACGTTGTTGTAGTGTTCATTGTTGTAATGTTCATTGTTGTAATGTTCGTTGTTGTAATGTTCGTTGTTGTAATGATCGTTGTTGTAGTGTTCGTTGTTGTAATGTTCATTGTTGTATTGTTCGTTGTTGTGGTGTTCGTTGTTGTAGTGATTGCTGTTGTAGTGTTTGTTGTTGTAGTGTTTGTTGTTGTAGTGCTTGTTGTTGTAGTGATTGCTGTTGTAGTGTTTGTTGTTGTAGTGTTTGTTGTTGTAGTGTTTGTTGTTGTAGTGTTCGTTCTTGTAGTGTTCGTTGTTGAAATGTTCATTGTTGTAATGTTCATTGTTGTAATGTTCATTGTTGTATTGTTCGTTGTTGTAGTCTTCGATGTTGTAATGTTCATTGTTGTAATGTTCATTGTTGTATTGTTCGTTGTTGTAGTCTTCGATGTTGTAATGTTCGTTATTTTAGTGTTCATTGTTGTAGTCCTTGTTGTTGTAATGTTCATTGTTGTCGTGTTCATTGTTGTAATGTTCGTTGTTGTCGTGTTCATTGTTGTAATGTTCGTTGTTGTAATGTTCATTGTTGTAGTGTTCGTTGTTGTAGTGTTCATTGTTGTAGTGTTCGTTATTTTAGTGTTCATTGTTGTAGTCCTTGTTGTTGTAATGTTCATTGTTGTCGTGTTCATTGTTGTAATGTTCGTTGTTGTAATGTTCATTGTTGTAATGTTCATTGTTGTAATGTTCATTGTTGTAATTTTCGTTGTTGTAGTCTTCGATGTTGTAGTGTTCGTTGTTGTTGTGTTCGTTGTTGTAGTGTTCGTTGTTGTAGTGTTCGTTTTTGTAACGTTCATTGTTGTAGTGTTCATTGTTGTAATGTTCATTGTTGAAGTGTTCGTTGTTTTAGTGTTCGTTGTTGTCGTGTTCATTGTTGTAATGTTCGTTGTTGTAGTGTTTATTGTTGTAGTGTTTGTTGTTGTAGTGTTCGTTGTTGTAGTGTTCATTGTTGTAGTGTTCTTTATTTTAGTGTTCATTGTTGTAGTGTTTGTTGTTGTAATGTTCATTGTTGTAGTGTTCGTTGTTGTAATGTTCATTGTTGTAGTGTTCTTTGTTGTAGTGTTTGTTGTTGTAGTGTTTGTTGTTGTAGTGTTTGTTGTTGTAGTGTTTGTTGTTGTAGTGTTTGTAGTTGTAGTGTTTGTTGTTGTAGTGCTTGTTTTTGAAGTGTTTGTTGTTGTAATGTTCGTTGTTGTAGTGTTCATTCTTGTAGTGTTCGTTGTTGAAGTGTTAATTGCTACAGTGTTCATTGTTGTAGTATTTGTTGTTGTAGTGTTCGTTTTTGTAGTGTTCATTGTTGTAGTGTTCGTTGTTGTAGTGTTCATTGCTCTAATGTTTGTTGTTGTAATGTTCATTGTTGTAATGATCATTGTTGTAGTGATCATTGTTGTAGTATTTGTTGTTGTAGTGTTCGTTGTTGTAATGTTCATTGTTGTAGTGTTCATTGTTGTAGTGTTCATTGTTGTAATGTTCATTGTTGTAATGTTCATTGTTGAAGTGTTCGTTGTTTTAGTGTTCGTTGTTGTCGTGTTCATTGTTGTAATATTCATTGTTGTAGTGTACGTTGTTGTAGTGTTCATTGTTGTAATGTTCATTGTTGTAATGTTCGTTGTTGTAATGTTCGTTGTTGTAATGTTCGTTGTTGTAATGTTCGTTGTTGTAATGATCGTTGTTGTAGTGTTCGTTGATGTAGTGTTCATTGTTGCAGTGTTCGTTGTTGTACTGTTTGTTGTTGTAGTGTTCATTGTTGTAATGCTCATTGTTGTAGTGTTTATTGTTGTAGTATTTGTTGTTGTAGTGTTCGTTGTTGTAGTGTTCATTGTTGTAGTGTTCGTTGTTGTAGTGTTCATTGTTGTTGTGTTCGTTGTTGTAGTGTTCGTTGTTGTAGTGTTCATTGTTGTAGTGTTCGTTGTTGTAGTGTTTGTTGTTGTAACGCTTGTTTTTGTAGTGTTTGTTGTTGTAGTGTTTGTTGTTGTAGTGTTTGTTGTTGTAGTGTTTGTTGTTGTAGTGATTGCTGTTGTAACGCTTGTTTTTGTAGTGTTTGTTGTTGTAGTGTTTGTTGTTGTAGTGTTTGTTGTTGTAGTGTTTGTTGTTGTAGTGATTGCTGTTGTAGTGTTTGTTGTTGTAGTGTTTGTTGTTGTAGTGTACGGTGTTGTAGTGTTCGTTCTTGTAGTGTTCGTTGTTGTAGTGTTAATTGTTATAGTGTTCATTGTTGTAGTATTTGTTGTTGTAGTGTTCGTTGTTTTAGTGTTCATTGTTGTAGTGTTCATTGTTGTAATGTTCATTGTTGTAATGTTCATTGTTGTAATGTTCATTGTTGTAATGTTCATTGTTGTAATGTTCGTTGTTGTAGTCTTCGATGTTGTAGTGTTCGATGTTGTTGTGTTCGTTGTTGTAGTGTTCGTTGTTGTAGTGTTCGTTTTTTTAACGTTCATTGTTGTAGTGTTCGTTTTTTTAACGTTCATTGTTGTAGTGTTCATTGTTGTAGTGTTCATTGTTGTAATGTTCATTGATGTAATGTTCATTGTTGAAGTGTTCGTTGTTTTAGTGTTCGTTGTTGTCATGTTCATTGTTGTAATGTTCGTTGTTGTGATGTTCATTGTTGTAGTGTTTGTTATTTTAGTGTTCATTGTTGTAGTCCTTGTTGTTGTAATGTTCATTGTTGTAGTGTTTGTTGTTGTAATTATCATTGTTGTAGTGTTCTTTGTTGTAGTGTTCGTTGTTGTAATGTTTGTAGTTGTAATGTTCATTGTTGTAGCGTTCGTTGTTGTAGTGTTCATTGTTGTTGTTTTCGTTTTTGTAGTGTTCATTGTTGTAGTGTTCATTGTTGCAGTGTTCGTTGTTGTAGTGTTCATTATTGTAATATTCGCTTTTGTAGTGTTCATTGTTCCAGTGTTCATTGTTGTACTGTTTGTTGTTGTAGTGTTCATTGTTGTAAAGCTCATTGTTGTAGTGTTTATTGTTGTATTGTTTGTTATTGAAGTGTTCGTTGTTGTAGTGTTCATTGTTGTAGTGTTCGTTGTTTTAGTGTTCATTGTTGTAGTGTTTGTTGTTGTAATGTTCCGTGTTGTAGTGTTCGTTGTTGTAATGTTCATTGTTGTAGTGTTCTTTGTTGTAGTGTTTGTTGTTGTAGCGTTTGTTGTTGTAGTGTTTGTTGTTGTAGTGTTCGTTGTTGTAGTGTTCGTTGTTGTAGTGTTCATTGTTGTTGTGTTCGTTTTTGTAGTGTTCATAATTGTAGTGTTCGTTGTTGTAGTGTTCATTGTTGTAGTGTTCGTTGTTGTAGTGTTCATTGTTGTAATATTCGCTGTTGTAGTGTTCATTATTGCAGTGTTCATTGTTGTACTTTTTGTTGTTGTAGTGTTCATTGTTGTAATGCTCATTGTTGTAGTGTTTATTGTTGTAGTATTTGTTGTTGTAGTGTTCGTTGTTGTAGTGTTAATTGTTGTAGTGTTCGTTATTATAGTGTTCATTGTTGTAGTGTTTGTTGTTGTAATGTTCCTTGTTGTAGTGTTCGTTGTAGTAATGTTCATTGTTGTAGTGTTCTTTGTTGTAGTGTTTGTTGTTGTAGTGTTGGTTGTTGTAGTGCTTGTTGTTGTAGTGTTTGTTGTTGTAGTGTTTGTTGTTGTAGTGTTTGTTGTTGTAGTGTTTGTTGTTGTAATGTTGATTGTTGAAGTGTTCATTGTTGTAGTGTTTGTTGTTGCAACGCTTGTTTTTGTAGTGTTTGTTGTTGTACTGTTTGTTGTTGTAGTGTTTGTTGTTGTAGTGTTTGTTGTTGCAGTGACTGTTGTTGTAGTGCTTGTTTTTGTAGTGTTTGTTGTTGTAGTGTTCATTGTTGTAGTATTCGTTCTTGTAGTGTTCGTTGTTGTAGTGTTCATTGTTGTAGTGTTCGTTTTTGTAGTGTTCATTGTTTTAGTGTTTGTTGTTGGAATGTTCATTGTTGTAGTGTTCGTTGTTGTAGTGTTCATTGTTGTTGTGTTCGTTGTTGTAGTGTTCATTGTTGTAGTGTTCGTTGTTGTAGTGTTCATTGTTGTAGTGTTCGTTGTTGTAATGTTCATTGTTGTAATAATCGCTGTTGTAGTGTTCATTGTTGCAGTGTTCATTGTTGTACTGTTTGTTGTTGTAGTGTTCATTGTTGTACTGTTTGTTGTTGTAGTGTTCATTGTTGTAATGCTCATTGTTGTAGTGTTTATTGTTGTAGTATTTGTTGTTGTAGTGTTCGTTGTTGTAGTGTTCATTGTTGTAGTGTTCGTTATTTTAGTGTTCATTGTTGTAGTGTTTGTTGTTGTAATGTTCTTTGTAGTAGTGTTCGTTGTAGTAATGTTCATTGTTGTAGTGTTCTTTGTTGTAGTGTTTGTTGTTGTAGTGTTGGTTGTTGTAGTGTTTATTGTTGTAGTGTTTGTTGTTGTAGTGTTTGTTGTTGTAATGTTGATTGTTGAAGTGTTCATTGTTGTTGTGTTTGTTGTTGTAACGCTTGTTTTTGTAGTGTTTGTTGTTGTAGTGTTTGTTGTTGTAGTGTTTGTTGTTGTATTGTTTGTTGTTGTAGTGACTGTTGTTGTAGTGCTTGTTTTTGTAGTGTTTGTTGTTGTAGTGTTCATTGTTGTAGTATTCGTTCTTGTAGTGTTCGATGTTGTAGTGTTCATTGTTGTAGTGTTTGTTGTTGCAATGTTCATTGTTGTAGTGTTCGTTGTTGTAGTGTTCATTGCTGTTGTGTTCGTTGTTGTAGTGTTCATTGTTGTAGTGTTCGTTATTGTAGTGTTCATTGTTGTAGTGTTTGTTGTAGTGTTTGTTGTTTTAACGCTTGTTTTTGTAGTGTTTGTTGTTGTAGTGTTTGTTGTTGTAGTGTTTGTATTTGTAGTGTTTGTTGTTGTAGTGATTGCTGTTGTAGTGTTTGTTGTTGTAGTGTTTGTTGTTGTAGTGTTTGTTGTTGTAGTGTTCGTTCTTGTAGTGTTCGTTGTTGAAATGTTCATTGTTGTAATGTTCATTGTTGTAATGTTCATTGTTGTATTGTTCGTTGTTGTAGTCTTCGATGTTGTAATGTTCGTTATTTTAGTGTTCATTGTTGTAGTCCTTGTTGTTGTAATGTTCATTGTTGTCGTGTTCATTGTTGTAATGTTCGTTGTTGTCGTGTTCATTGTTGTAATGTTCGTTGTTGTAATGTTCATTGTTGTAGTGTTCGTTGTTGTAGTGTTCATTGTTGTAGTGTTCGTTATTTTAGTGTTGATTGTTGTAGTCCTTGTTGTTGTAATGTTCATTGTTGTCGTGTTCATTGTTGTAGTGTTCGTTGTTGTAATGTTCATTGTTGTAATGTTCATTGTTGTAATGTTCATTGTTGTAATTTTCGTTGTTGTAGTCTTCGATGTTGTAGTGTTCGTTGTTGTTGTGTTCGTTGTTGTAGTGTTCGTTGTTGTAGTGTTCGTTTTTGTAACGTTCATTGTTGTAGTGTTCATTGTTGTAATGTTCATTGTTGAAGTGTTCGTTGTTTTAGTGTTCGTTGTTGTCGTGTTCATTGTTGTAATGTTCGTTGTTGTAATGTTCATTGTTGTAGTGTTCGTTGTTGTAGTGTTCAATGTTGTAGTGTTCGTTATTTTAGTGTTCATTGTTGTAGTCCTTGTTGTTGTAATGTTCATTATTGTGCGTTCTTTGTTGTAATATTCGCTGTTGTAGTGTTCATTGTTGCAGTGTTAATTGTTGTACTGTTTGTTGTTGTAGTGATCATTGTTGTAATGCTCATTGTTGCAGTGTTTATTGTTGTAGTGTTTGTTGTTGTAGTGTTCGTTGTTGTAGTGTTTATTGTTGTAGTGTTCGTTGTTGTAATGTTCATTGTTGTAGTGTTCGTTTTTGTAATGTTCATTGTTGTAGTGTTCTTTGTTGTAGTGTTTGCTGTTGTAGTGTTTGTTGTTGTAGTGTTTGTTGTTGTAGTGTTTGTTGTTGTAGTGTTTGTTGTTGTAGAGCTTGTTTTTGTAGTGTTTGTTGTTGTAATGTTCATTGTTGTATCGTTCATTATTGTATTGTTCAATGTTGTAATGATCATTGTTTTAGTGATCATTGTTGTAGTATTTGTTGTTGTAGTGTTCGTTGTAGTAGTGTTCATTGGTGTAGTGTTCGTTGTTGTAGTGTTCGTTGTTGTAGTGTTCTTTGTTGTAGTGTTCGTTGTTGTAGTGTTTATTGTTGTAGTGTTCATTGTTGTCATGTTCGTTGTTGTAATGTTCATTTTTGTAGTGTTCGTTGTTGTAATGTTCATTGTTGTAGTGTTCTTTGTTGTAGTGTTTGTTGTTGTAGTGTTTGTTGTTGTAGTGTTTGTTGTTGTAATGTTGATTTTTGAAGTGTTCATTGTTGTAGTGTTTGTTGTTGTAATGCTTGTTTTTGTAGTGTTTGTTGTTGTAGTGTTTGTTGTTGTAGTGTTTGTTGTTGTAGTGATTGCTATTGTAGTGTTTGTTGTTGTAGTGTTTGTGGTTGTAGTGTACGTTGTTGTAGTGTTCGTTCTTGTAGTGTTCGTTGTTGTAGTGTTGTTATAGTGTTCACTGTTGTAGTATTTGTTGTTGTAGTGTTCGTTGTTGTAGTGTTCATTGTTGTAGTGTTCGTTGTTGTAGTGTTCATTGCTGTAATGTTTGTTGTTGTAATGTTCATTATTGTATTGGTCATTTTTGTAATGATCATTGTTGTAGTGATCATTGTTGTAGTATTTGTTGTTGTAGTGTTCGTTGTTGTAATGTTCATTGTTGTAGTGTTCATTGTTGTAGTGTTCATTGTTGTAATGTTCATTGTTGTAATGTTCATTGTTGAAGTGTTCGTTGTTTTAGTGTTCGTTGTTGTCGTGTTCATTGTTGTAATGTTCATTGTTGTAGTGTTCATTGTTGTAGTGTTCATTGTTGTAGTGTTCGTTGTTGTAGTGTTCATTGTTGCAGTGTTCATTGTTGTACTGTTTGTTGTTTTAGTGTTCATTGTTGTAATGCTCATTGTTGTAGTGTTTATTGTTGTAGTATTTGTTGTTGTGGTGTTCGTTGTTGTAGTGTTCATTGTTGTAGTGTTCGTTGTTGTAGTGTTCATTGTTGTTGTGTTCGTTGTTGTAGTGTTCGTTGTTGTAGTGTTCATTGTTGTAGTGTTCGTTGTTGTAGTGTTTGTTGTTGTAACGCTTGTTTTTGTAGTGTTTGTTGTTGTAGTGTTTGTTGTTGTAGTGTTTGTTGTTGTAGTGTTTGTTGTTGTAGTGATTGCTGTTGTAGTGTTTGTTGTTGTAGTGTTTGTTGTTGTAGTGTACGGTGTTGTTGTGTTCGTTTTTGTAGTGTTCATAATTGTAGTGTTCGTTGTTGTAGTGTTCATTGTTGTAGTGTTCGTTGTTGTAGTGTTCATTGTTGTAATATTCGCTGTTGTAGTGTTCATTATTGCAGTGTTCATTGTTGTACTGTTTGTTGTTGTAGTGTTCATTGTTGTAATGCTCATTGTTGTAGTGTTTATTGTTGTAGTATTTGTTGTTGTAGTGTTCATTGTTGTAGTGTTCGTTATTTTAGTGTTCATTGTTGTAATGGTTGTTGTTGTAATGTTCCTTGTTGTAGTGTTCGTTGTAGTAATGTTCATTGTTGTAGTGTTCTTTGTTGTAGTGTTTGTTGTTGTAGTGTTGGTTGTTGTAGTGCTTGTTGTTGTAACGCTTGTTTTTGTAGTGTTTGTTGTTGTAGTGTTTGTTGTTGTAGTGTTTGTTGTTGTATTGTTTGTTGTTGTAGTGACTGTTGTTGTAGTGCTTGTTTTTGTAGTGTTTGTTGTTGTAGTGTTCATTGTTGTAGTATTCGTTCTTGTTGTGTTCGATGTTGTAGTGTTCATTGTTGTAGTGTTTGTTGTTGCAATGTTCATTGTTGTAGTGTTCGTTGTTGTAGTGTTCATTGCTGTTGTGTTCGTTGTTGTAGTGTTCATTGTAGTAGTGTTCGTTATTGTAGTGTTCATTGTTGTAGTGTTTGTTGTTGTAGTGTTTGTTGTTGTAACGCTTGTTTTTGTAGTGTTTGTTGTTGTAGTGTTTGTTGTTGTAGTGTTTGTTGTTGTAGTGTTTGTTGTTGTAGTGATTGCTGTTGTAGTGTTTGTTGTTGTAGTGTTTGTTGTTGTAGTGTTTGTTGTTGTAGTATTTGTTGTTGTAGTGTTCGTTGTTGAAATGTTCATTGTTGTAATGTTCATTGTTGTAATGTTCATTGTTGTATTGTTCGTTGTTGTAGTCTTCGATGTTGTAGTGTTCGTTATTTTAGTGTTCATTGTTGTAGTCCTTGTTTTTGTAATGTTCATTGTTGTCGTGTTCATTGTTGTAATGTTCGTTGTTGTCGTGTTCATTGTTGTAATGTTCGTTGTTGTAATGTTCATTGTTGTAGTGTTCGTTGTTGTAGTGTTCATTGTTGTAGTGTTCGTTATTTTAGTGTTCATTGTTGTAGTCCTTGTTGTTGTAATGTTCATTGTTGTCGTGTTCATTGTTGTAGTGTTCGTTGTTGTAATGTTCATTGTTGTAATGTTCATTGTTGTAATGTTCATTGTTGTAATTTTCGTTGTTGTAGTCTTCGATGTTGTAGTGTTCGTTGTTGTTGTGTTCGTTGTTGTAGTGTTCGTTGTTGTAGTGTTCGTTTTTGTAACGTTCATTGTTGTAGTGTTCATTGTTGTAATGTTCATTGTTGAAGTGTTCGTTGTTTTAGTGTTCGTTGTTGTCGTGTTCATTGTTGTAATGTTCGTTGTTGTAATGTTCATTGTTGTAGTGTTCGTTGTTGTAGTGTTCATTGTTGTAGTGTTCGTTATTTTAGTGTTCATTGTTGTAGTCCTTGTTGTTGTAATGTTCATTATTGTGCGTTCTTTGTTGTAATATTCGCTGTTGTAGTGTTCATTGTTGCAGTGTTAATTGTTGTACTGTTTGTTGTTGTAGTGTTCATTGTTGTAATGCTCATTGTTGCAGTGTTTATTGTTGTAGTGTTTGTTGTTGTAGTGTTCGTTGTTGTGGTGTTCATTGTTGTAGTGTTCGTTGTTGTAATGTTCATTGTTGTAGTGTTCGTTTTTGTAATGTTCATTGTTGTAGTGTTCTTTGTTGTAGTGTTTGCTGTTGTAGTGTTTGTTGTTGTAGTGTTTGTTGTTGTAGTGTTTGTTGTTGTAGTGTTTGTTGTTGTAGAGCTTGTTTTTGTAGTGTTTGTTGTTGTAATGTTCGTTGTTGTATCGTTCATTATTGTATTGTTCAATGTTGTAATGATCATTGTTTTAGTGATCATTGTTGTGGTGTTCGTTGTTGTAGTGTTCATTGTTGTAGTGTTCATTGTTGTAGTGTTCGTTGTTGTAGTGTTCGTTGTTGTAGTGTTTTTTGTTGTAGTGTTCTTTGTTGTAGTGTTCGTTGTTGTAGTGTTCATTGTTGTCATGTTCGTTGTTGTAATGTTCATTGTTGTTGTGTTCGTTGTTGTAATGTTCATTGTTGTAGTGTTCTTTGTTGTAGTGTTTGTTGTTGTAGTGTTTGTTGTTGTAGTGTTTGTTGTTGTAATGTTGATTTTTGAAGTGTTCATTGTTGTAGTGTTTGTTGTTGTAACGCTTGTTTTTGTAGTGTTTGTTGTTGTAGTGTTTGTTGTTGTAGTGTTTGTTGTTGTAGTGTTTGTTGTTGTAGTGTTTGTTGTTGTAGTGTTTGTTGTTGTAGTGTACGTTATTGTAGTGTTCGTTCTTGTAGTGTTCGTTGTTGTAGTGTTGTTGTAGTGTTCATTGTTGTAGTGTTTGTTGTTGTAGTGTTCGTTGTTGTAGTGTTCATTGTTGTAGTGTTCGTTGTTGTAGTGTTCATTGTTGTAATGTTTGTTGTTGTAATGTTCATTATTGTATTGTTCATTGTTGTAATGATCATTGTTGTAGTGATCATTGTTGTAGTATTTGTTGTTGTAGTGTTCGTTGTTGTAATGTTCATTGTTGTAGTGTTCATTGTTGTAGTGTTCATTGTTGTAATGTTCATTGTTGTAATGTTCATTGTTGAAGTGTTCGTTGTTTTAGTGTTCGTTGTTGTCGTGTTCATTGTTGTAATGTTCATTGTTGTAGTGTTCATTGTTGTAGTGTTCATTGTTGTAGTGTTCGTTGTTGTAGTGTTCATTGTTGCAGTGTTCATTGTTGTACTGTTTGTTGTTGTAGTGTTCATTGTTGTAATGCTCATTGTTGTAGTGTTTATTGTTGTAGTATTTGTTGTTGTAGTGTTCGTTGTTGTTGTGTTCATTGTTGTAGTGTTCGTTGTTGTAGTGTTCATTGTTGTTGTGTTCGTTGTTGTAGTGTTCGTTGTTGTAGTGTTCATTGTTGTAGTGTTCGTTGTTGTAGTGTTTGTTGTTGTAACGCTTGTTTTTGTAGTGTTTGTTGTTGTAGTGTTTGTTGTTGTAGTGTTTGTTGTTGTAGTGTTTGTTGTTGTAGTGATTGCTGTTGTAGTGTTTGATGTTGTAGTGTTTGTTGTTGTAGTGTACGGTTGTTGTTGTGTTCGTTTTTGTAGTGTTCATAATTGTAGTGTTCGTTGTTGTAGTGTTCATTGTTGTAGTGTTCGTTGTTGTAGTGTTCATTGTTGTAATATTCGCTGTTGTAGTGTTCATTATTGCAGTGTTCATTGTTGTACTGTTTGTTGTTGTAGTGTTCATTGTTGTAATGCTCATTGTTGTAGTGTTTATTGTTGTAGTATTTGTTGTTGTAGTGTTCATTGTTGTAGTGTTCGTTATTTTAGTGTTCATTGTTGTAATGGTTGTTGTTGTAATGTTCCTTGTTGTAGTGTTCGTTGTAGTAATGTTCATTGTTGTAGTGTTCTTTGTTGTAGTGTTTGTTGTTGTAGTGTTGGTTGTTGTAGTGCTTGTTGTTGTAGTGTTTGTTGTTGTAGTGTTTGTTGTTGTAGTGTTTGTTGTTGTAGTGTTTGTTGTTGTAGTGTTTGTTGTTGTAATGTTGATTGTTGAAGTGTTCATTGTTGTAGTGTTTGTTGTTGCAACGCTTGTTTTTGTAGTGTTTGTTGTTGTACTGTTTGTTGTTGTAGTGTTTGTTGTTGTAGTGTTTGTTGTTGTAGTGACTGTTGTTGTAGTGCTTGTTTTTGTAGTGTTTGTTGTTGTAGTGTTCATTGTTGTAGTATTCGTTCTTGTAGTGTTCGTTGTTGTAGTGTTCATTGTTGTAGTGTTCGTTTTTGTAGTGTTCATTGTTTTAGTGTTTGTTGTTGTAATGTTCATTGTTGTAGTGTTCGTTGTTGTAGTGTTCATTGTTGTTGTGTTCGTTGTTGTAGTGTTCATTGTTGTAGTGTTCGTTGTTGTAGTGTTCATTGTTGTAGTTTTCGTTGTTGTAATGTTCATTGTTGTAATAATTGCTGTTGTAGTGTTCATTGTTGCAGTGTTCATTGTTGTACTGTTTGTTGTTGTAGTGTTCATTGTTGTACTGTTTGTTGTTGTAGTGTTCATTGTTGTAATGCTCATTGTTGTAGTGTTTATTGTTGTAGTATTTGTTGTTGTAGTGTTCGTTGTTGTAGTGTTCATTGTTGTAGTGTTCGTTATTTTAGTGTTCATTGTTGTAGTGTTTGTTGTTTTAATGTTCCTTGTTGTAGTGTTCGTTGTAGTAATGTTCATTGTTGTAGTGTTCTTTGTTGTAGTGTTTGTTGTTGTAGTGTTGGTTGTTGTAGTGTTTATTGTTGTAGTGTTTGTTGTTGTAGTGTTTGTTGTTGTAATGTTGATTGTTGAAGTGTTCATTGTTGTAGTGTTTGTTGTTGTAACGCTTGTTTTTGTAGTGTTTGTTGTTGTAGTGTTTGTTGTTGTAGTGTTTGTTGTTGTATTGTTTGTTGTTGTAGTGACTGTTGTTGTAGTGCTTGTTTTTGTAGTGTTTGTTGTTGTAGTGTTCATTGTTGTAGTATTCGTTCTTGTAGTGTTCGTTGTTGTAGTGTTCATTGTTGTAGTGTTTGTTGTTGCAATGTTCATTGTTGTAGTGTTCGTTGTTGTAGTGTTCATTGTTGTTGTGTTCGTTGTTGTAGTGTTCATTGTTGTAGTGTTCGTTATTGTAGTGTTCATTGTTGTAGTGTTTGTTGTTGTAGTGTTTGTTGTTGTAACGCTTGTTTTTGTAGTGTTTGTTGTTGTAGTGTTTGTTGTTGTAGTGTTTGTTGTTGTAGTGTTTGTTGTTGTAGTGATTGCTGTTGTAGTGTTTGTTGTTGTAGTGTTTGTTGTTGTAGTGTTTGTTGTTGTAGTGTTCGTTCTTGTAGTGTTCGTTGTTGTAGTGTTAATTGTTATAGTGTTCATTGTTGTTGTAGTGTTCATTGTTGAAATGTTCATTGTTGTAATGTTCATTGTTGTAATGTTCATTGTTGTATTGTTCGTTGTTGTAGTCTTCGATGTTGTAGTGTTCGTTATTTTAGTGTTCATTGTTGTAGTCCTTGTTGTTGTAATGTTCATTGTTGTCGTGTTCATTGTTGTAATGTTCGTTGTTGTCGTGTTCATTGTTGTAATGTTCGTTGTTGTAATGTTCATTGTTGTAGTGTTCGTTGTTGTAGTGTTCATTGTTGTAGTGTTCGTTTTTTAGTGTTCATTGTTGTAATGTTAGTTGTTGTAATGTTCATTGTTGTAATGTTCATTGTTGTAATTTTCGTTGTTGTAGTCTTCGATGTTGTAGTGTTCGTTGCTGTTGTGTTCGTTGTTGTAGTGTTCGTTGTTGTAGTGTTCGTTTTTGTAACGTTCATTGTTGTAGTGTTCATTGTTGTAATGTTCATTGTTGTAATGTTCATTGTTGTAGTGTTCGTTGTTGTAGTGTTCATTGTTGTAGTGTTCGTTATTTTAGTGTTCATTGTTGTAGTCCTTGTTGTTGTAATGTTCATTATTGTGCGTTCTTTGTTGTAATATTCGCTGTTGTAGTGTTCATTGTTGCAGTGTTAATTGTTGTACTGTTTGTTGTTGTAGTGTTCATTGTTGTAATGTTCATTGTTGCAGTGTTTATTGTTGTAGTGTTTGTTGTTGTAGTGTTCGTTGTTGTAGTGTTCATTGTTGTAGTGTTCGTTGTTGTAATGTTAATTGTTGTAGTGTTCGTTTTTGTAATGTTCATTGTTGTAGTGTTCTTTGTTGTAGTGTTTGCTGTTGTAGTGTTTGTTGTTGTAGTGTTTGTTGTTGTAGTGTTTGTAGTTGTAGTGTTTGTTGTTGTAGAGCTTGTTTTTGTAGTGTTTGTTGTTGTAATGTTCAATGTTGTAATGATCATTGTTTTAGTGATCATTGTTGTAGTATTTGTTGTTGTAGTGTTCGTTGTTGTAATGTTCATTGTAATGTTCATTGTTGTAGTGTTCATTGTTGTAATGTTCATTGTTGTAATGTTCATTGTTGAAGTGTTAGTTGTTTTAGTGTTTGTTGTTGTAATGTTCGTTGTTGTAGTTTTCGTTGTTGTAGTGTTCATTGCTGTTGTGTTCGTTGTTGTAGTGTTCATTGTTGTAGTGTTCGTTGTTGTAGTGTTCATTGATGTAGTGTTCGTTGTTGTAGTTTTCATTGTTGTAATATTCGCTGTTGTAGTGTTCATTGTTGCAGTGTTCATTGTTGTATTGTTCATTGTTGTAATGCTCATTGTTGTAGTGTTTATTGTTGTAGTGTTTGTTGTGGTAGTGTTCGTTGTTGTAGTGTTCATTGTTGTAGTGTTCGTTATTTTAGTGTTCATTGTTGCAGTGTTCATTGTTGTATTGTTCATTGTTGTAATGCTCATTGTTGTAGTGTTTATTGTTGTAGTGTTTGTTGTGGTAGTGTTCGTTGTTGTAGTGTTCATTGTTGTAGTGTTCGTTATTTTAGTGTTCATTATTGTAGTGTTTGTTGTTGTAATGTTTATTGTTGTAGTGTTCCTTGTTGTAATGTTCATTGTTGTAGTGTTCTTTGTTGTAGTGTTTGTTGTTGTAGTGTTTGATGTTGTAGTGTTTGTTGTTGTAGTGTTTGTTGTTGTAGTGTTTGTTGATGTAGTGTTTGTTTTTGTAGTGCTTGTTTTTGTAGTGTGTTGTTGTTGTAGTGTTCGTTGTTGTAGTGTTCGTTGTTGTAGTGTTCGTTGTTGAAGTGTTAATTGTTGTAGTGTTCATTGTTGTAGTGTTTTGTTGTTGTAGTGTTGTTGTTGTAGTGTTCAATGTTGTAGTGTTCGTTGTTGTAGTGTTCATTGTTGTAGTGTTCGTTGTTGTAGTGTTCATTGTTGTAGTGTTCGTTGTTGTAGTGTTTGTTGTTGTAACGCTTGTTTTTGTAGTGTTTGTTGTTGTAGTGTTTGTTGTTGTAGTGTTTGTTGTTGTAGTGTTTGTTGTTGTAGTGATTGCTGTTAGTAGTGTTTGTTGTTGTAGTGTTTGTTGTTGTAGTGTACGTTGTTGTAGTGTTCGTTCTTGTAGTGTTCGTTGTTGTAGTGTTAATTGTTATAGTGTTCATTGTTGTAGTATTTGTTGTTGTAGTGTTCGTTGTTTTAGTGTTCATTGTTGTAGTGTTCATTGTTGTAATGTTCATTGTTGTAATGTTCATTGTTGTAATGTTCATTGTTGTAATGTTCATTGTTGTAATGTTCGTTGTTGTAGTCTTCGATGTTGTAGTGTTCGTTGTTGTTGTGTTCGTTGTTGTAGTGTTCGTTGTTGTAGTGTTCGTTTTTGTAACGTTCATTGTTGTAGTGTTCATTGTTGTAATGTTCATTGTTGTAATGTTCATTGTTGAAGTGTTCGTTGTTTTAGTGTTCGTTGTTGTCGTGTTCATTGTTGTAATGTTCGTTGTTGTAATGTTCATTGTTGTAGTGTTCGTTATTTTAGTGTTCATTGTTGTAGTCCTTGTTGTTGTAATGTTCATTGTTGTAGTGTTCGTTGTTGTAATGATCATTGTTGTAGTGTTCTTTGTTGTAGTGTTAGTTGTTGTAGTGTTCGTTGTTGTAATGTTTGTTGTTGTAATGTTCATTGTTGTAGTGTTCGTTGTTGTAGTGTTCATTGTTGTTGTTTTCGTTTTTGTAGTGTTCATTGTTGTAGTGTTCATTGTTGTAGTGTTCGTTGTTGTAGTGTTCATTGTTGTAATATTCGCTGTTGTAGTGTTCATTGTTGCAGTGTTCATTGTTGTACTGTTTGTTTTTGTAGTGTTCATTGTTGTAATGCTCATTGTTGTAGTGTTTATTGTTGTATTGTTTGTTGTTGTAGTGTTCGTTGTTGTAGTGTTCATTGTTGTAGTGTTCGTTGTTTTAGTGTTCATTGTTGTAGTGTTTGTTGTTGTAGTGTTCCTTGTTGTAGTGTTCGTTGTTGTAATGTTCATTGTTGTAGTGTTCTTTGTTGTAGTGTTTGTTGTTGTAGCGTTTGTTGTTGTAGTGTTTGTTGTTGTAGTGTTCGTTGTTGTAGTGTTCGTTGTTGTAGTGTTCATTGTTGTTGTGTTCGTTTTTGTAGTGTTAATTGTTGTAGTGTTCGTTGTTGTAGTGTTCATTGTTGTAGTGTTCGTTCTTGTAGTGTTCATTGTTGTAATATTCGCTGTTGTAGTGTTCATTATTGCAGTGTTCATTGTTGTACTGTTTGTTGTTGTAGTGTTCATTGTTGTTT
>NW_025557436.1:0-17500 GCF_020424385.1 Procambarus clarkii
GGGGGGGTAGCTGTATTACACTCTCCACACCTGAAAATGAGAAACATATCAACTGCCACTCATCCCAACTGACGGCAAAATTAGGCGTGTATACACACACACACACACACACACACACACACACACACACACACACACACACACACACACACACACACACACACACACACACACACACCACACACACACACACACACACACACACACACCACACACACACACCACACACACACACACACACACACCTACCTGCCCCCCACTCAAATGCTCACCCAAAGCCCCACTCCTTTCTGACCAGGTCACCCCTCCCCATTCCCACCGTGTCCCCCCTCCCCCCTGTCCCCCTTCCCCTCCATCCCCCATACCTTCCCTATCCCTCCTACCCCCCATCACCCCGTATCCTCCATGTCCCCCTACCTCTTTACCCCATCCCCTCCTGTCCCCCCCTTCCCTTGATAACAGATCTTCACCCCTAGGGAACAGCCTTCTTCCCACCCAGCAGAATGATCTTCACACCTAGGGAACAGCTTCCCACACCAGCAGAATGATCACCACTATCCAACAGCTTCCCACACAGCATAAGAATCTTCACACCTAGGGAACAGCTTCCCCCACCAGCAGAAGATCTTCACACCTAGGAACAGCTTCCCACACCAGCAGAATGCTCACCAAGAACGGGACAAGAGACTGAACACAAGAAAGTGAACTTCAAGGCAATGTACACTAACACAGATGGGACTACAAATAAAACAAGTGAACTTGGAGAATGGGCACTAGAAGAAAACCCAGACATAATAGCACTCACAGAAACAAAGCTAACGAAATCCATAACAAATGCAGTGTTTCCACAGGGCTACTATGTAGTGAGGAGAGAGAGAGAAGGGAGAGGGGGGGAGATAGGGTAGTTTTGCTGATAACGGATCCAGACTACTAATCATGGGAGACTTCAGCCACGGGAAGATAGATTGGGGGAACAGAGACCCACATGGAGGACCAGACACATGGAGAGCTAAGCTGCTAGACGTGGCAACAAGAAACTTTCTAAGTCAACACATCAAGGAACCGACAAGAATGAGAGTAGAAGATGAACCAGCTTTGCTTGATCTGATATTTAATCTAAAGGAGTGGGATATAAGGGAAGTTAAGTTGGAAGCCCCCTTTGGAATGAGTGATCATAGTGTATTGATCTTTGAGTTCCTGGTAGAGTTTGGAATTATCTCCCCCATTCCCCTGAAAGTACTGGGAAACAAAGGGCGTACAGAAAGGGGAATTATGCGGAGATGAATAAATTCCTAAGGGATATACCATGGGACACAGAACTCGGAACCAAGTCCGTACAAGACATGATGGATTATGTCGCCCAAAAGTGTCAGGCGGCAGTAAACAGACTTATCCCAGCCCGACAGGAAAAAACAGAGAAGCAAAAGAAGAATCCGTGGTTTAATAGGGCATGTATGAAAGCAAAGGAACTGAACCGAAGGGCACGGAGGAACTTCCGAAATAACAGAACACCAGACAGTAGAGAGAGATACCAGAGAACCAGGAACGAGTATGTTAGTGTGAGAAGAACAGCTGAGAAAAGGTATGAAAATGATATAGCTAATAAAGCCAAGACCGAACCAAAGCTACTACACAGTCACATCAGGAGGAAAACAACAGTGAAGCAACAGGTGATGAAACTTAGGGTGGGCGAGGACAGGTACACAGAGACTGACAAAGAGGTGTGTGAGGAACTCGACAAGAGGTTCCAGGAGGTCTTCACAATAGAACGAGAAGAGGTCACTACGCAAGGAGAGGTGGCAGTAAACCAGGCGACCTTGGAAGGGTTCGAAATTACAAGAGATGAGGTTAAGAGGCACTTATTGGAGCTGGACGTGAGAAAGGCTGTTGACCCGGACGGAAACTCACCATGGGTATTGAAAGAGTGTGCAGGAGCACTTTGCTTGCCACTCTCCATAGTGTATAGTAAGTCACTGGAAACGGGAGACCTACCAGAAATATGGAAGACGGCTAATGTGGTCCTAATATACAAAAAGGGCCACAGGCAAGAAGCACTGAACTACAGGCCAGTGTCCTTAACTTGTATACCATGCAAGATGATGGAGAAGATCGTGAGAAAAAACCTAGTAACACATCTGGAGAGAAGAGACTTCGTGACAACCCATCAACATGGGTTCAAGGAGGGTAAATCTTGCCTTACAGGCTTAATAGAATTCTACGATCAGGTGACAAAGATTAAGCAAGAAAGAGAAGGATGGGCGGACTGCATTTTTTTGGACTGTTGGAAAGCCTTTGACACAGTACTCCATAAAAGGTTGATGCATAAGCTGGAGAAACAGGCAGGAGTAACTGGTAAGGTGCTCCAGTGGATAAGGGAGTACCTAAGCAATAGGAAGCAGAGAGTTACAGTGAGGGGTGAAACCTCAGAATGGCGTGAAGTCACCAGTGGAGTCCTACAGGGCTCTGTACTTGGACCTATCCTGTTTCTGATATACGTAAATGATCTCCCAGAGGGTATAGACTCATTCCTCTCAATGTTTGCTGACGACGTCAAAATTATGAGAAGGATTAAGACAGAGGAAAACAGCTTGAGGCTTCAAGAAGACCTGGACAAGCTGCAGGAATGGTCGAACAAATGGTTGTTAAGAGTTTAACCCAAGCAAATGTAATGTAATGAAGATAGGTGTAGGAAGCCAGAGACCAGATACAAGGTATCATCTGGGAGATGAAATACTTCAAGAGTCAGAGAGAGAGAAAGACCTGGGGGTTGATATCACGCCAGACCTGTCCCCTGAAGCTCATATCAAGAGGATAACATCAGCAGCATATGCCAGGTTGGCTAACATAAGAAAGGCCTTTAGAAACTTGTGTAAGGAATTATTCAGAACATTATATACCACATATGTCAGGCCAATCCTGGAGTATGCGGCTCCAGCATGGAGTCCATATCTAGTCAAGCATAAGACTAAACTGGAAAAGGTTCAAAGGTTTGCCACCAGACTAGTACCCGAGCTGAAAGGTATGAGCTACGAGGAGAGACTACGGGAATTAAACCTCACGTCACTGGGAGGCAGAAGTTAGAGGGGACATGATCACCACATTCAAGATTCTCAGAAGAATTGATAGGGTAAATAAAGGCAGGCTGTTTAACACAAGGGGCACACGCACAAGGGGACACAGGTGGAAATTGAGTGCCCGAATGAGCTATAGAGACGTTAGAAAGCATTTTTTCAGTGTCAGAGTAGTTAGTAAAAGGAATGCATTAGGAAGTGATGTGGTGGAGGCTGACTCCATACACAGTTTCAAGTGTAGATATGATAGAGCCCAATAGGCTCAGGAACCTGTACACCAGTTGATTGACGGTTGAGAGGTGGGTTCGTATTCCCGGCTGAGGCGGAAACAAATGGGCAATTTCTTTCACCCTGATGTACCTGTTCACCTGGCAGTTAATAGGTACCTGGGAGACAGCTAGACAGCAGTTAGACACCAAGATAATGTTATTAAAACAAGACTAAAACCAATGCGCTAAAACAGAAGCGAAAAACAAACAGGAGAAAAGGAGGAAACCCCACCTCCATTTGAAACTTTGACCCAAATATCACAGTAACGAGGTTATCGCGAATAACCGAACTCAATTACGGGCTCGCCATAGCCCGTGCTACATGGACATTTCGTTCTTAGCTAAATGTAAACAACAAGAGGGAGTAACTGAGGAGGGAAGACATCAGAGAGAAGAGTAACATCTGACATTTTTTGTTCCTACCACAGACTTGGCCAGACATTCACAATGCTAACCAACACGTACATATTTTCTCGTGTCCTCCATGGACAGGGTGAGACATCTGTTAACATATAGTTTTTAGAGATTTTTTGAACAATCAACCACACAAGGTGATTGTAGTGCTTTTAAAATGATAATCTAACCTACATATAGAACATTTACGTCTGTCCTACATAACCCACTTGAGTGTTCGAGTCATGTGTTTAGTCATTAATGTCAACAAACGTCACAACCCGTTCTCGCAAAATCGTAAAGTCAATATGACTTATTAACTAGCATAGGTGATTACTAAACATTAGATACCCTTAAAAGATCACAGAAACACGAACTTACCTAAACTTGTTAGTACTTAAATAAGGCTCTTATTGCTTCGTAATTACAATTATTACTTAACCTATACCTATTATAGGTAGGTAATAATTTAATTACGAATAAGTACTTTCTTAACATACTAACAAGGTTAGGTAAGGTTGGTGTTTTCTATGATCTTTTAGTATATATGTAAGTATGTCACCTATGCACTATTTAATAAGTCAATACTGACTTAAAATTTGCGAGCAAACGGGTGCAACGTCAAATTCAATTGTGACCAGCTTATACATATCCCGTATATACATTTATTTATTTATTTTGTTGAATATGACCCAAAAGGTAAGATTAATAATTCTAACACGAATCTTCTCAATATTTCTTATGTTTTTCTTCACTGTCGAAGAAAACAAACAAAATAACGGCCAACCTACTCATGGAAAACTCCCCAGACACCAAACAGAACGCCTTGAAGGAAACCAACGTCGTCTATGCCTTCACATGCCCACTTGGGGACTGTAAGCCCCAAAGATCTCAGTATATAGGCAAGACAACAACATTTCTTTCCAGGCGATTAACTATGCACAAACAACAGGGCTCCATCAAGGAACATATAATCTCTTCCCACAACCAGACCATCACCAGAGAAATCTTAACAAACAACACAGAAATCATCGATAGATACAGCGATAGCAGGCGACTCGACATCAGCGAGGCACTACACATTAAAAAGTCAACACCAGCAATCAACAGCCAATTAATACACAACTGTATTCTACCCACTTCAAGACCCTGAACAAGAGGAAGTATGGGCAATATGGCCTCTGTAGTTACTTCCATAGTTACTTCCATATCCAATGTTTTCATATCCACTTAATATGGCACCCTATGGCCACTGGCACTCTAATATGGCCACACTTGTACTCACCTAGTTGTGCTTGCGGGGGTTGAGCTCTGGCTCTTTGGTCCCGCCTCTCAACTGTCAATCAACTGGTGTACAGATTCCTGAGCCTACTGGGCTCTATCATATCTACATTTGAAACTGTGTATGGAGTCAGCCTCCACCACATCACTGCCTAATGCATTCCATCTGTTAACTACTCTGACACTGAAAAAGTTCTTTCTAACGTCCCTGTGGCTCATTTGGGTACTCAGTCTCCACCTGTGTCCCCTTGTTCGCGTACCACCCGTGTTAAAAAGTTTATCCTTATCTACCCTGTCAATTCCTCTGAGAATTTTGTAGGTAGTGATCATGTCTCCCCTTACTCTTCTGTCTTCCAGTGTCGTGAGGTGCATTTCACGCAGCCTTTCCTCGTAACTCATGCCTCTTAGTTCTGGGACTAGCCTAGTGGCATACCTCTGAACTTTTTCCAGCTTCGTCTTGTGCTTGACAAGGTACGGGCTCCATGCTGGGGCCGCATACTCCAGGATTGGTCTTACATATGTGGTATACAAGGTTCTGAATGATTCCTTACACAGGTTCCTGAAGGCTGTTCTGATGTTAGCCAGCCTCGCGTATGCCGCAGATGTAATTCTTTTTATGTGGGCTTCAGGAGACAGGTTTGGTGTGATATCAACTCCTAGATCTTTCTCTCTGTCCGTTTCATGAAGTACTTCATCTCCCATTCGGTATCCTGTGTCTGGCCTCCTGTTTCCACCGCCTAGTTTCATTACCTTGCATTTACTCGGGTTGAACTTTAGTAGCCATTTGTTGGACCATTCATTCAGTCTGTCTAGGTCATCTTGTAGCCTCCTACTATCATCCTCTGTTTTAATCCTCCTCATAATTTTTGCATCATCAGCAAACAATGAGAGGAACGATTCTATACCCTCTGGGAGATCATTTACATATATCAGAAACAGTATAGGTCCAAGGACTGAACCCTGCGGGACTCCACTGGTGACGTCTCGCCAATCTGAGACCTCACCCCTCACAGTGACTCGCTGTCTTCTGTTGCTTAGGTACTCCCTTATCCAATGGAGTACCTTCCCTTTCACTCCTGCCTGCATCTCCAGCTTTTTCACTAGCCTCTTGTGTGGTACTGTGTCAAAGGCTTTCTGGCAATCCAAAAATATGCAGTCTGCCCACCCCTCTCTTTCTTGCCTGATTTTTGTTGCCTGGTCGTAGAATTCAATTAATCCTGTGAGGCAGGACTTGCCATCCCTGAACCCATGTTGATGCTGTGTTACAAAGTTCTTTCGCTCCAGATGTTCCACTAGCTTTTTTCGCACAATCTTCTCCATCAGCTTGCATGGTATGCAAGTTAGGGACACTGGCCTGTAGTTCAGTGCCTCCTGTCTATCCCCCTTCTTGTATATCGGGACTACATTAGCCGTCTTCCAAATTTTTGGCAGTTCCCCTGTTACCAGTGATTTGTTATACACTATGGAGAGTGGCAGGCACAGTGCTTCTGCTCCTTCCTTTAGTATCCAAGGGGAGATTCCATCTGGGCCTATAGCCTTTGTCACATCCAACTCTAGCAAAAGCTTCCTTACATCCCCACTGGTAATCTCAAACTCTTCTAGTGGTTCCTGGTTAACTATTCCCTCTCTTATCTCTGGAACTTCCCCTTGCTCTAATGTGAAGACCTCCTGGAATTTCTTATTCAGTTCCTCGCACACTTCCTTGTCGTTTGTAGTGAATCTGTCTGCCCCTATCCTCAATTTCATTACCTGTTCCTTTACTGTTGTTTTTCTCCTGATGTGGCTGTGCAGCAATTTAGGTTGAGTCTTTGCCTTGCTTGCGATGTCATTTTCGTATTGCCCTTCTGCCTCTCTTCTCAACCTGACATATTCATTCCTGGCACTCTGGTATCTTTCTCTGCTCTCAAGTGTCCTGTTATTTCTATAGTTTCTCCACGCCCTTTTACTTTGCTGCTTAGCTAGCCTACATCTCTGATTAAACCATGGGTTTCTCATCTGCATTTCGTTGTTTTCCTTTTGGACTGGGACAAACTTGTCTGCTGCCTCCTTACACTTCTGCGTGATGTAGTCCATCATGTCTTGGGCCGTCTTTCCCCTGAGCTCTGTTTCCCATGTTATATCTGTTAGGAATTTCCTTATCTCCTCATAGTTTCCCTTTCGGAATGCCAGCCTTTTGTTTTCAGTTCCCCTCCTCGAGTTCTTTAACCCTTCTTCAACCAGATACTCAAACGTCAGTACACTGTGGTCGCTCATTCCTACCGGGGCCTCGAAACCGATTTCCCTTATGTCGGAGTCGTTCAGAGTGAAGACTAGGTCAAGTCTCGCTGGTTCATCGTTTCCTCTCATTCTTGTGGGTTCCCTGACATGCTGGCTTAAGAAGTTTCTTGTCGCCACCTCCAATAGTTTAGCTCTCCATGTATCCTCACCTCCATGTGGTTCCTTGTTCTCCCAGTCTATCCTTCCATGATTGAAGTCCCCCATGATGAGCAGATGGGATCTATTTCTACAGGCAGCAGAGGCTGCCCTCTCAATTATAGTGTTAACTGCCATGTTGTTGTTGTCATACTCTTGCCTGGGTCTTCTGTCATTTGGTGGAGGGTTATATATCACTGCTACTACTATTCTTGGTCCTCCCATTGTCATGGTGCCTGTTATGTAGTCTCTGAATCCCTCGCAGCCCGGGATAGCCATCTCCTTGAAACTCCATTCCTTTCTCATTAGTAGGGCCACTCTGCCTCCTCCCCTTCCTTCCCTCTCTTTCCTTATTACTGTGTAGTCCTGGGGAAACACCGCATTCATTATGATTCCTGAGAGTTTTGTTTCTGTGAGTCCGATTACATCTGGGTTCACTTCTTGTGCTCTTTCCCTTAGTTCACTTGCCTTGCTTGTAATCCCATCTATGTTCGAGTACATCACCCTGAAACTGACTCTCTTCTGTCCTTCCTCAGTTTCTGTTGATTCCCCTGAAGCAGGGAAACAGGGAGGGTCCGGGATGGGAGGGCCTAGGAAGGGGGACCTGGGGGATCTGGGGTGTGAGGGGGCTGGGAGGATCTGGTACGGGGAGGGTGGTGGAGGAGGGAGGGCTTGGGGGGGGGGAGAAGAGAGGGCTTGGGGGGAGGGTGAGAGGGGGAGGCTTAGGGGGGTGGAGAGGGGGGAGGCTTGGGGGGTGAGAGGAGGAGGTTTGGGGGGTGGGGGAGGGAGGGCTGGGGGGATGGGGGAGAAGGGAGGGCTTAGGGGGGTGGGGGAGAAGGGAGGGCTTAGGGGGTGGGGGAGAATGGAGGGCTTAGGGGGTGGGGGAGAATGGAGGGAGGGCATGGGGGAGAAGGGAGGGCTTGGGGGGGTGGGGGAGAAGGGAGGTCCTGGGGAGGGGGGTGAGTGGGGGGAGGATGCCCTAGGTGGGCACTTAGTGGGGGCTGGCAGGGGTTGGGGCAGGTAGGATGTCTATTGGGTGGAAGGTGGGGGTGGTGCTCCTCTCCCTGTGGCTGTTGAACTGCTTGTGGAGGGTTCCCCACTCCCCTCTGGGATTGTAGGGTTCAAGGTTGTGGTTCCCTGATTCCTTTCTTTCTCCCTGCGCTCCCTCCTCACGGCTGCTGCCCTCATTCTCTCGTCCCTTGTCATATCCCTCTGCAGGAATACTTTTTTGAACTTCGGTACATTTGCTAGTCCGCTCTTCCTTGCTAACAGGTCCTCTTTTGTGTTCTCGCTCGTGAATACCACCTTTATCAATCGGTCTCTGTCCTTGTTGTACTGTCCAAGCCTGAAAACCTTTTTGATATTCTGGTCAGCCCTCTCCATCTTTACCTCTTTAAGGATCTCAGTAACTGCATTTTTGTCCTTGTCTCTCCACTCCGCTGGGCTGGTCCCTGTTTGCTCCTTAATGCCTGCTATTACTACTGCTCTTTTTCTCTCTATCAGCTGGCTAGTACATCTAGCTGCTTCCTGAGAAGAAGCCACTTCCATGGCAACTTCCCTTACTGCAGACCTAGCTTCAGGGCTCTTTTTAAACAATTCTGCAAATGAGGGTTGTATTGTAGAAGTCCCCTCTACAGGAACATTACCATCTCCCTGAGGGATGGTTTGCGTCTGGTATTGAGTAGGATTCTCTTTCAGGCTTTTTATTTCCTCCTTTGCTGCCTTCAGCTCATCCTGCAGGTTGGTTACTGTCTCCCTCATTACCCTCAGTCCTTCTCTGAATTCTCTCCACATTTGTTTGATTGTTTCCCTAATCCAGGCTTCCTGTCCCTCCCCTTCCTCTGAGTTTGTTCCTGCCATGTTTGTCCTCCTGCGTTTATCCCCCCCCCCCCCCCCGAGTTTGTCTCTCTGCCATTTTTTTCCCTATGAGAGAGAGAGAGAGAGAGAGAGAGAGAGAGAGAGAGAGAGAGAGAGAGAGAGAGAGAGAGAGAGAGAGAGAGAGAGAGAGAGAGAGAGAGAGAGAGAGAGAGAGAGAGAGAGAGAGAGAGTGTAAGTGATTCATTATAGATTAGTGGCAGAGGTATGCTGAGGGCCTGTGCTGCTTCTTTTAACATCCATGCTGATACTCTATCTGGCCCAATAGCTTTAGTTACATCCAGTGATGCTAGCTGTAGTCTTACTTCCTCTGATGCTACCTCAATATTTAGTAGTTTCTCATCAGGGGCTGCTTCCTCATCTAGCTCAGGGAGCTGTTCAGGCTCAGTAGTGAACACTCCATGGAAGCTGGCATTGAGCTCCTCACAAACTTCTTCATCATTTTCTGTATACCGGCCTCCCCCTTTATCGTAACCTGGTCACTTGGTCATTCACTATCATTTTCCTTCTTATATGGATATGAAGGAATTTCGGTTAGCTCTCTGATTTGGAAGCAATGTCATTTTCATAGTTTCTTTCTGCCAATCATCTCATGTTTATGTGGTCATTCCTGGCCATATTGCATCTTTTCCGGTTTACCTCTGTCCACTATCTTCTGTATTTCCTCCACTCCTTCCTGCTTCTTGTTCCTACTTTCTGGCATTGTGTGTGTGTGTGTGTGTGTGTGTGTGTGTGTGTGTGTGTGTGTGTGTGTGTGTGTGTGTGTGTGTGTGTGTGTGTGTGTGTGTGTGTGTGTGTGTGTGTGTGTGTGTAATTACCTAAGTGTAATTACCTAAGTGTAGTTACAGGATGAGAGCTACGCTCGTGGTGTCCCGTCTCCCCAGTGTGTGTGTGTGTGTGTGTGTGTGTGTGTGTGTGTGTGTGTGTGTGTACTCACCTAGTTGTGTTTTGCGGGGGTTGAGCTCTGGCTCTTTGGTCCCGCCTCACCGTGTGTGTGTGTGTGTGTGTGTGTGTGTGTGTGTGTGTGTGTGTGTGTGTGTGTGTTAAAGTTAGTTTTGGGGTAATTACATCTTCCTTCCAAATAATTATAATTAGCATGAATAATTTAGGGTTTGACACTCTGACCTTTCCTGGCGGCGTCAGGAGAGGTTAGTTGGCACTGTGACTGATTCTGGGGAGTATGTGGGGACTAAACCTTGACTGGTGAGTGTGTGGGGGACTAAACCTTGACTGGTGAGTGTGTGGGGACTAAACCTTGACTGGTGAGTGTGTGGGGGACTAAACCGTGACTCTGGTGAGTGTGTGGGGACTAAACCTTTACTGGTGAGTGTGTGGGGACTAAACCTTGACTCTGGTGAGTGTGTGGGGGACTAAACCTTGACTGGTGAGTGTGTGGGGACTAAACCTTGACTCTGGTGAGTGTGGGGGACTAAACCTTGACTCTGGTGAGTGTGTGGGGACTAAACCTTGACTCTGGTGAGTGTGTGGGGGACTAAACCTTGACTCTGGTGAGTGTGTGGGGACTAAACCTTGACTCTGGTGAGTGTGTGGGGGACTAAACCTTGACTCTGGTGAGTGTGTGGGGGACTAAACCTTGACTGGTGAGTGTGTGGGGGACTAAACCTTGACTGGTGAGTGTGTGGGGACTAAACCTTGACTCTGGTGAGTGTGGGGGACTAAACCTTGACTCTGGTGAGTGTGTGGGACTAAACCTTGACTCTGGTGAGTGTGTGGGGACTAAACCTTGACTCTGGTGAGTGTGTGGGGACTAAACCTTGACTCTGGTGAGTGTGTGGGGACTAAACCTTGACTCTGGTGAGTGTGTGGGGACTAAACCTTGACTGGTGAGTGTGTGGGGGACTAAACCTTGACTGGTGAGTGTGTGGGGGACTAAACCTTGACTGGTGATGTGTGGGGACTAAACCTTGACTGGTGAGTGTGTGGGGGACTAAACCTTGACTCTGGTGAGTGTGTGGGGACTAAACCGTGACTCTGGTGAGTGTGTGGGGGACTAAACCTTGACTCTGGTGAGTGTGTGGGGGACTAAACCTTGACTGGTGAGTGTGTGGGGACTAAACCTTGACTGGTGAGTGTGTGGGGACTAAACCGTGACTCTGGTGAGTGTGTGGGGGACTAAACCTTGACTGGTGAGTGTGTGGGGGACTAAACCTTGACTGGTGAGTGTGTGGGGACTAAACCTTGACTGGTGAGTGTGTGGGGGACTAAACCTTGACTCTGGTGAGTGTGGGGGACTAAACCTTGACTCTGGTGAGTGTGTGGGGGACTAAACCTTGACTCTGGTGAGTGTGTGGGGGACTAAACCTTGACTGGTGAGTGTGTGGGGACTAAACCTTGACTAGTGAGTGTGTGGGGACTAAACCTTGACTCTGGTGAGTGGTGTGGTGACTAAACCTTGACTCTGGTGAGTGTGTGGGGACTAAACCTTGACTCTGGTGAGTGTGTGGGGGACTAAACCTTGACTGGTGAGTGTGGTGGGGACTAAACCTTGACTAGTGAGTGTGTGGGGGACTAAACCTTGACTCTGGTGAGTGTGTGGGGGACTAAACCTTGACTCTGGTGAGTGTGTGGGGGACTAAACCGTGACTCTGGTGAGTGTGTGGGGGACTAAACCTTGACTCTGGTGAGTGTGTGGGGGACTAAACCTTGACTGGTGAGTGTGTGGGGGACTAAACCTTGACTCTGGTGAGTGTGTGGGGGACTAAACCGTGACTCTGGTGAGTGTGTGGGGGACTAAACCTTGACTCTGGTGAGTGTGTGGGGGACTAAACCTTGACTGGTGAGTGTGTGGGGGACTAAACCTTGACTGGTGAGTGTGTGGGACTAAACCTTGACTCTGGTGAGTGTGTGGGGGACTAAACCTTGACTGGTGAGTGTGTGGGGGACTAAACCTTGACTGGTGAGTGTGTGGGGGACTAAACCTTGACTGGTGAGTGTGTGGGGGACTAAACCTTGACTCTGGTGAGTGTGTGGGGGACTAAACCTTGACTCTGGTGAGTGTGTGGGGACTAAACCTTGAATCTGGTGAGTGTGTGGGGGACTAAACCTTGACTCTGGTGAGTGTGTGGGGGACAAAACCTTGACTCTGGTGTGTGGGGACTAAACCTTGACTCTGGTGTGTGGGGGACTAAACCTTGACTCTGGTGAGTGTGTGGGGGACTAAACCGTGACTCTGGTGAGTGTGTGGGGGACTAAACCTTGACTCTGGTGAGTGTGTGGGGGACTAAACCTTGACTCTGGTGAGTGTGTGGGGGACTAAACCTTGACTCTGGTGAGTGTGTGGGGACTATACCTTGACTGGTGAGTGTGTGGGGGACTAAACCTTGACTCTGGTGAGTGTGTGGGGGACTAAACCTTGACTGGTGAGTGTGTGGGGCTAAACCTTGACTCTGGTGAGTGTGTGGGGGACTAAACCTTGACTGGTGAGTGTGTGGGGACTAAACCTTGACTGGTGAGTGTGTGGGGGACTAAACCTTGACTGGTGAGTGTGTGGGGGACTAAACCTTGACTGGTGAGTGTGTGGGGGACTAAACCTTGACTGGTGAGTGTGTGGGGCTAAACCTTGACTCTGGTGAGTGTGTGGGGACTAAACCTTGACTCTGGTGAGTGTGTGGGGGACTAAACCTTGACTGGTGAGTGTGTGGGGCTAAACCTTGACTCTGGTGAGTGTGTGGGGGACTAAACCTTGACTGGTGAGTGTGTGGGGGACTAAACCTTGACTGGTGAGTGTGTGGGGACTATACCTTGACTGGTGAGTGTGGGGGGACTAAACCTTGACTGGTGAGTGTGTGGGGGACTAAACCTTGACTGGTGAATGTGTGGGGACTATACCTTGACTGGTGAGTGTGTGGGGACTAAACCTTGACTGGTGAGTGTGTGGGGACTATACCTTGACTGGTGAGTGTGTGTGGGGACTATACCTTGACTGGTGAGTGTGGGGGGACTAAACCTTGACTGGTGAGTGTGGGGGGACTAAACCTTGACTGGTGAGTGTGGGGGGACTAAACCTTGACTCTGGTGAGTGTGTGGGGACTATACCTTGACTGGTGAGTGTGGGGGGACTAAACCTTGACTGGTGAGTGTGGGGGGACTAACCTTGACTGGTGAGTGTGGGGGGACTAAACCTTGACTGGTGAGTGTGGGGGGACTAAACCTTGACTGGTGAGTGTGGGGGACTAAACCTTGACTCTGGTGAGTGTGTGGGGACTAAACCTTGACTCTGGTGAGTGTGTGGGGGACTAAACCTTGACTGGTGAGTGTGTGGGGGACTAAACCTTGACTCTGGTGAGTGTGTGGGGACTTAACCTTGACTGGTGAGTGTGTGGGGGACTAAACCTTGACTCTGGTGAGTGTGTGGGGGACTAAACCTTGACTGGTGAGTGTGTGGGGACTAAACCTTGACTGGTGAGTGTGTGGGGGACTAAACCTTGACTCTGGTGAGTGTGTGGGGACTAAACCTTGACTGGTGAGTGTGTGGGGGACTAAACCTTGACTGGTGAGTGTGTGGGGGACTAAACCTTGACTCTGGTGAGTGTGTGGGGACTAAACCTTGACTGGTGAGTGTGTGGGGGACTAAACCTTGACTGGTGAGTGTGTGGGGACTAAACCTTGACTGGTGAGTGTGTGGGGGACTAAACCTTGACTGGTGAGTGTGTGGGGGACTAAACCTTGACTGGTGAGTGTGTGGGGGACTAAACCTTGACTGGTGAGTGTGTGGGGGACTAAACCTTGACTGGTGAGTGTGTGGGGGACTAAACCTTGACTGGTGAGTGTGTGGGGGACTAAACCTTGACTGGTGAGTGTGTGGGGACTAAACCTTGACTGGTGAGTGTGTGGGGGACTAAACCTTGACTGGTGAGTGTGTGGGGGACTAAACCTTGACTGGTGTGGGGACTAAACCTTGAGTGTGTGTGGGGGACTAAACCTTGACTGGTGAGTGTGTGGGGGACTAAACCTTGACTGGTGAGTGTGTGGGGGACTAACCTTGACTGGTGAGTGTGTGGGGGGACTAAACCTTGACTGGTGAGTGTGTGGGGGACTAAACCTTGACTGGTGCGTGTGTGGGGGACTAAACCTTGACTCTGGTGAGTGTGTGGGGGACTAAACCTTGACTGGTGAGTGTGTGGGGAACTAAACCTTGACTCTGGTGAGTGTGTGGGGACTAAACCTTGACTGGTGAGTGTGTGGGGGACTAAACCTTGACTCTGGTGAGTGTGTGGGGACTAAACCTTGACTGGTGAGTGTGTGGGGGACTAAACCATGACTGGTGAGTGTGTGGGGGACTAAACCTTGACTCTGGTGAGTGTGTGGGGACTAAACCTTGACTGGTGAGTGTGTGGGGGACTAAACCTTGACTCTGGTGAGTGTGGGGGACTAAACCTTGACTGGTGAGTGTGTGGGGGACTAAACCTTGACTGGTGAGTGTGTGGGGGACTAAACCTTGACTGGTGAGTGTGTGGGGACTAAACCTTGACTGGTGAGTGTGTGGGGGACTAAACCTTGACTGGTGAGTGTGTGGGGACTAAACCTTGACTGGTGAGTGTGTGGGGGACAAAACCTTGACTGGGGGTGTGTGGGGGACTAAACCTTGACTGGTGAGTGTGTGGGGGACTAAACCTTGACTGGTGAGTGTGTGGGGGACTAAACCTTGACTGGTGAGTGTGGGGGACTAAACCTTGACTGGTGAGTGTGTGGGGGACTAAACCTTGACTGGTGAGTGTGTGGGGGACTAAACCTTGACTGGTGAGTGTGTGGGGGACTATACCTTGACTCTGGTGAGTGTGTGGGGGACTAAACCTTGACTGGTGAGTGTGTGGGGACTAAACCTTGACTGGTGAGTGTGGGGGACTAAACCTTGACTGGTGAGTGTGTGGGGGACTAAACCTTGACTGGTGAGTGTGTGGGGACTAAACCTTGACTGGTGAGTGTGTGGGGACTAAACTTGGCATGCCGTCTCAGACAAGCGGTGACGCATTGTTCATATTTGTTTTTCTTGATGCATGCCAGGCATAACAGTGTGGCGACCTGAGAAGCCTATGGCAACACACCCGCCTACACCTGCAACACCTCCCTCCCTGGTACATGTGTGGCTACACATCTGCCTACACCTGCAATACCCCCAGATACATGTATGGCAACACCTATCTACACCTGCAACACCGCCACAGGTACACGTGTGGCTACACATCTGCCTACACCTGCAACACCCCCAGGTACACGTGTAGCAACACACCCGCCTACACCTGCAACACCTCCATAGGTACATATTTGGCTTCACATATGCCTACACCTGTAACACCTCCACAGGTACACGTGTGGCTACACATCTGCCTACACCTGCAATACTTCCAGATACACGTATGGCAACACACCTGTCTACACCTGCAACACCCCCACAGGTACATCTATGGCAACACCTGTCTACACCTGCAACACCTCCACAGGTACATGTGTGGCAACACACCAGCCTACACCTGCAACACCCACCCAGGTACACGTGTGGCAACACACCCGCCTACACCTGCAACACCTCCACAGGTACATGTGTGGCAACACACCAGCCTACACCTGCAACACCCACCCAGGTACACGTGTGGCAACACACGCGCCTACACCTGCAACACCACCCAGGTACATGTGTAGCAACACACCAGCCTACACCTGCAACACCCACCCAGGTACACGTGTGGCAACACACCTGCCTACACCTGCAACACCCACCCAGGTACACGTGTAGCAACACACCAGCCTACACCTGCAACACCCACCCAGGTACACGTGTGGCAACACACCAGCCTACACCTGCAACACCCACCCAGGTACACGTGTGGCAACACACCCGCCTACACCTGCAACACCCTCCCAGGTACACGTGGGGCAACACACCAGCCTACACCTGCAACACCCACCCAGGTACACGTGTGTCAACACACCTGCCTACACCTGCAACACCCACCCAGGTACACGTGTGGCAACACACCCGCCTACACCTGCAACACCCACCCAGGTACACGTGTGGCAACACACCTGCCTACACCTGCAACACCTCCCAGGTACACGTGTGGCAACACACCAGCCTACACCTGTAAGACCTCCAAGGTGGTTATAGTGAGAACATTGCCTAGGAGATAGTGGGGGAGAGTGGGGGGTGAGAGAGGGAGGGGAGAGAGGGGAGAGAGAGAGGGGAGAGAGAGTGGGGAGAGAGAGTGGGGGGAGAGAGTGGGGGGAGAGAGGGGGGGAGAGGGGGGGGACAAGGAACTGTTTACTAACACAAGCAAGCAGGAAGCGGGGTGGGGGGTGGACCAACCCCCCCACCTGGCCGCCTCCACCCCTCTCCTGCCTCCCCCACCCAGGTGGGGGGTGGACCAACCCCCCCACCTGGCCGCCTCCACCCCTCTCCTGCCTCCCCCACCCCTTCGGGGGACGACGGGGGGAGGGGGAATATGGGGGAGAGTAGGTGGGGGAGACTCATGTGGGCCCCGGGGGTGACGACAGCTGATGGACGTGCCATGGGGAGTGAAGTTATTTTCAGGAGTTGGGGCCTGTTAATAGGTCAAGGTGGAGGGGGGTGAGGGAGGGGTGAGGGAGGGGGTTGAGGGGAGTAGTGAGGGAGCATGTGAGGGGTCTGTATGAGGTTAGGGGGTTACGTGAGGTAAGGAATGAAGTGGAAAAGCTATACGCCTGACTGAGGGGTCGAGGTCGGTGCCTTAAAGTGAGAGAAGAGGGGGAGGGGAATGCCTCTAAGTGAGGGCTCACCCCCCTCCCCTCCTGAGTGATAGGTAAGGGAGGTAATGTGTAGGAAAGTGAATAGAGACGGGAGGAAAGGCCGCCATGTTGGGCAAGGATGAAGGGGGCACCCTACCACCCAGACTCTCCCAAGACATCTTCTGGCCAGTGAGCCGTTCTCCTCCGGTTTGAAGAGCTTGTGTGAGTGGCACCAACACTTCCACAACACTAGTGACCTGGGGCTGACCTGGGGGTGCCCTAGGGTGACCTGGGGGTGACCTGAGATAACCTGGGGTGACCTGGGAGTGACCTGGGGTGTGACCTGGGGTGTGACCTGGGGTGTGCCCTGGGTGTGACCTGGGGGTGTGACCTGGGGGTGACCTGGGGTGTGACCTGGGGGGTGACCTGGGGGTGACCTGGGGGGTGACCTGGGGGGTGACCTGGGGGTGTGACCTG
>NW_025557436.1:22500-47500 GCF_020424385.1 Procambarus clarkii
CATACCTGACACACGTGAGAGAACACCTGCATCACACACCTGACACACGTGTGGAAACACCTGCGTCACAAACCTGACACACGTAAATGAACACCTGCATCACATACCTGACTCACGTAAATGAACACCTGCATCACATACCTGACAACGTGATAAAACACCTACATAAACACCTGTCTCAGTAATATTGGGTTTACCACCCCCCCTTTGACCTCTAATGACTTAGTACCCTTAACTACCCATTACCCCCTTCAACCACTTCTTAAGGTGAGTCTGAACTAGTGTCTTCCCCTTGTTCCCTGGTCAGTAGTACACTCCAAGTGGTTGTTTAAGAAATATCCAAGTGACAGGCTCGTGTAACCATTCGCTTGTTCGAGATTCCAGCAGTAACTACTATGTAATACCAGTGTGGATGACAGTTCAGGAGTAGTAATGTAAATAATAAGGTAAAGGTAGTCACGAGAGACACTATGAAACTGTATCATATGCCACTTATGGGGCTATATATCCCACTTAAGGGGCTATATGTCCTACTTATGGGGCTATATATCCCACTTATGGGGCTATATGTCCTACTTATGGGGCTATATGTCCTACTTATGGGGCTATATGTCCTACTTATGGGGCTATATGTTCTACTTATAGGGCTATATGTCCTACTTATGGGGCTATATATCCCACTTATGGGGCTATATGTCCTACTTATGGGGCTATATGTCCCACTTATGGGGTTATATGTCCCACTTATGGGGCTATATGTCCTACTTATGGGGCTATATGTCCTACTTATGGGGCTATATGTCCTACTTATGGGGCTATATATCCCACTTATGGGGCTATATGTCCTACTTATGGGGCTATATGTCCTACTTATGGGCTATATATCCCACTTATGGGGCTATATGTCCTACTTATGGGCTATATATCCCACTTAAGGGGCTATATATCCCACTTATGGGGCTATATATCCCACTTATGGGGCTATATATCCCACTTATGGGGATATATATCCCACTTATGGGGATATATATCCCACTTAAGGGGCTATATATCCCACGTATGGGCTATATATCCCACTTATGGGGCTATATATCCCACTTATGGGGCTATTTATCCCACTTATGGGGCTACATATCCCACTTATGGGGCTATATGTCCCACTTATGGGGCTATATATCCCACTTATGGGGCTATATATCCCACTTATGGGGCTATATATCCCACTTATGGGGCTATATATCCCACTTAAGGGGCTATATGTCCCACTTAAGGGGCTATATATCCCACTTAAGGGGCTATATATCCCACTTAAGGGGCTATATATCCCACTTATGGGGATATATATCCCACTTAACTGACTATATATCCCACTTATGGGGATATATATCCCACTTAACTGACTATATATCCCACTTATGGGGCTATATGTCCCACATATGGGGCTATATGTCCCACTTATGGGGCTATATATCCCACTTATGGGGCTATATGTCCCACTTATGGGGCTATATATCCCACTTAAGGGGCTATATATCCCACTTATGGGGCTATATATCCCACTTATGGGGCTATTTATCCCACTTATGGGGCTATATATCCCACTTATGGGGCTATATGTCCCACTTATGGGGCTATATATCCCACTTATGGGGCTATATGTCCCACTTATGGGGCTATATATCCCACTTAAGGGGCTATATATCCCACTTAAGGGGCTATATATCCCACTTATGGGGCTATATCTCACTTTTGGGGCTATATATCCCACTTAAGGGGCTATATATCCCACTTATGGGGCTATTTATCCCACTTATGGGCTATATATCCCACTTAAGGGGCTATATATCCCACTTAAGGGGCTATATATCCCACTTAAGGGGCTATATATATCCCACTTATGGGGCTATATATCCCACTTATGGGGCTATATATCCCACTTAAGGGGCATATATCCCACGGACACCCATTTAAGGGAGAACCATTCACAAACAACAATGCGGAACGTGTTAAATGTTAAATGAGGCGGCATAATGTTTACAAATCTTGTGTAATGAGGGTGAGTGGCGCCCCTGGTCGTCCCTCCGCCCCTGGGGCCAGGGTGAGAGGCGCCCTGGTCGTACCTCCGCCCCTGGGGCCAGGGTGAGAGGCGCCCTGGTCGTACCTCCGCCCCTGGGGCCAGGGTGAGAGGCGCCCTGGTCGTACCTCCGTCCCTGGGGCCAGGGTGAGAGGCGCCCTGGTCGTACCTCCGCCCCTGGGGCCAGGGTGAGAGGCGCCCCTGGGGCCAGGGTGAGAGGCGCCCTGGTCGTACTTCCGCCCCTGGGGCCAGGGTGAGAGGCGCCCCTGGTCGTACCTCCGCCCCTGGGGCCAGGGTGAGAGGCGCCCTGGTCGTACCTCCGCCCCTGGGGCCAGGGTGAGAGGCGCCCTGGTCGTACCTCCGTCCCTGGGGCCAGGGTGAGAGGCGCCCTGGTCGTACCTTCGCCCCTGGGGCCAGGGTGAGAGGCGCCCTGGTCCCTGGGGCCAGGGTGAGAGGCGCCCTGGTCGTACTTCCGCCCCTGGGGCCAGGGTGAGAGGCGCCCCTGGTCGTACCTCCGCCCCTGGGGCCAGGGTGAGAGGCGCCCTGGTCGTACCTCCGCCCCTGGGGCCAGGGTGAGAGGCGCCCTGGTCGTACCTCCGCCCCTGGGGCCAGGGTGAGAGGCGCCCTGGTCGTACTTCCGCCCCTGGGGCCAGGGTGAGAGGCGCCCTGGTCGTACCTCCGCCCCTGGGGCCAGGGTGAGAGGCGCCCTGGTCGTACCTCCGCCCCTGGGGCCAGGGTGAGAGGCGCCCTGGTCGTATCTCCGCCCCTGGGGCTAGGGTGAGAGGCGCCCTGGTCGTACCTCCGCCCCTGGTACCCAGGGTGTCGTAGGCGCCCCTGGTCGTACCTCCGCCCCTGGGGCCAGGGTCGTAGAGGCGCCCTGGTCGTACCTCCGCCCCCTGGGGCCAGGGTGAGAGGCGCCCTGGTCGTACCTCCGCCCCTGGGGCCAGGGTGAGAGGCGCCCCTGGTAGTACCTCAGCCCCTGGTCGTACCTCAGCCCCTTGTCGTACCTCAGCCCCTAGTCGTACCTCAGCCCCTGGTCGTACCTCAGCCCCTAGTCGTACCTCAGCCCCTTGTCGTACCTCAGCCCCTAGTCGTACCTCAGCCCCTGGTCGTACCTCAGCCCCTGGTCGTACCTCAGCCCCTGGTCGTACCTCAGCCCCTGGTCGTACCTCCGCCCCTGGTCGTACCTCAGCCCCCGGTCGTACCTCAGCCCCTGGTCGTACCACAGCCCCTGGTCGTACCTCAGCCCCTAGTCGTCTGGGTACCTCAGCCCCAGTGTCAGTAACAACAACAACAGTGTCAGTCAACAACAACTGGTCGTACCTCAGCAACTGGTCGTACAACAACAGTGTCGTAGTAACAACAACAGTGTCAGTAACAACAACCTAGTCGTGTCAGCCCCAACGTACAACAGTGTCAGTAACAACAACAGTGTCGTCACAACAACAACAGTGTCAGTACAACAACAACAGTGTCAGTAACTCAACAACAACAGTGTCAGTAACAACAACAACAACAGTGTCAGTAACAACAACAACAGTGTCAGTAACAACAACAACAGTGTCAGTAACAACAACAACAGTGTCAGTAACAACAACAGTGTCAGTAACAACAACAGTGTCAGTAACAACAACAACAGTGTCAGTAACAACAACAGTGTCAACAACAACAACAGTGTCAGTAACAACAACAGTGTCAGTCAGTGTCAACAACAACAACAACAGTGTCAGTAACAACAACAACAACAGTGTCATAACAACAACAACAGTGTCAGTAACAACAACAACAACAGTGTCAGCACTCAGTAACAACAACAACAGTGTCAGTAACAACAACAGTGTCAGTAACAACAACAGTGTCAACAACAACAACAGTCAGCACTCACAACAACAACAGTGTCAGTAACAACAACAGTGTCAGTAACAACAACAGTGTCAGTAACAACAACAGTGTCAGCAACAACAACAACAACAGTGTCAGTAACAACAACAACAACAGTGTCAGCACAACAACAACAACAACAGTCAGTCAGTAACAACAACAACAACAACAACAGTGTCAGTCAGTAACAACAACAACAGTGTCAGTAACAACACAGTGTCACAACAACAGTGTCAGTAACAACAACACAACAGTGTCAGTAACAACAACAACAACAACAGTGTCAGCAACAACACAACAACAACAACAGTGTCAGTAACAACAACAGTGTCAGTAAACAACAACAACAACAGTGTCAGTCACAACAACAACAGTGTCAGTAACAACAACAACAACAGTGTCAGCAGTAACAACAACAACAGTGTCAGCAACAGTGTCAACAACAACAACAGTGTCACTCAACAACAACAACAACAGTGTTCAACACAACAACAACAACAGTGTTCAACACAACAACAACAACAACAGTGTCAACAACACAACAACAACAACAGTGTCAGTAACTCACAACAACAACAACACAGTAACAAACAACAACAGTGTCAGCACAAACACAACAACAACAACAGTGTCAGTAACAACAACAACAGTGTCAGTAACAACAACAACAACAGTGTCAGTCACAACAACAACAACAGTGTCAGCACTAACAACAACAACAACAGTGTCACAACAACAACAACAGTGTCAGTAACAACAACAACAGTGTCAGTAACAACAACAACAGTGTCAGTAACAACAACAACAACAGTGTCAGTAACAACAACAACAGTGTCAGTAACAACAACAACAGTGTCAGTAACAACAACAGTGTCAGTAACAACAACAACAGTGTCAGTAACAACAACAGTGTCAACAACAACAACAACAGTGTTCAACACAACAACAACAACAACAGTGTCAACACTCAACAGTGTCAGTAACACAACAACAACAGTGTCAGTAACAACAACAACAACAGTGTCAACAACAGTGTCAACAACAACAACAGTGTCAGCAACAACAACAGTATCAGTAACAACAACAGTGTCAGTAACAACAACAGTGTCAGTAACAACAACAACAGTGTCAGTAACAACAACAACAACAAACAACAACAGTGTCAGTAACAACAACAAGTGTCAGTAACAACAACAACAACAACAGTGTCAGTAACAACAACAACAGTGTCAGTAACAACAACAGTGTCAACAACAACAACAGTGTCAGCACAACAAACAACAACAGTGTCAGCACTCACAACAACAACAACAGTGTCAGCACTCACAACAACAACAACAGTGTCAGTAACAACAACAACAGTGTCAGTAACAACAACAACAGTGTCAGTAACAACAACAACAGTGTCAGTAACAACAACAACAGTGTCAGTAACAACAACAACAACAGTGTCAGTAACAACAACAACAACAGTGTCAGTAACAACAACAACAGTGTCAGTAACAACAACAACAGTGTCAGTAACAACAACAACAGTGTCAGTAACAACAACAACAACAGTGTCAGTAACAACAACAGTGTCAGTAACAACAACAGTGTCAGTAACAACAACAGTGTCAGTAACAACAACAGTGTCAGTAACAACAACAGTGTCAGTAACAACAACAACAACAGTGTCAGTAACAACAACAGTGTCAGTAACAACAACAGTGTCAGTAACAACAACAGTGTTAGTAACAACAACAGTGTCAGTAACAACAACAGTGTCAGTAACAACAACAGTGTCAGTAACAACAACAGTGTCAGTAACAACAACAACAGTGTCAGTAACAACAACAGTGTCAGTAACAACAACAGTGTCAGTCAGTAACAGTAACAACAACAGTGTCAGTAACAACAACAGTGTCAGTAACAACAACAGTGTCAGTAACAACAACAGTGTTAGTAACAACAACAGTGTCAGTAACAACAACAGTGTCAGTAACAACAACAGTGTCAGTAGTAACAACAACAGTGTCAGTAACAACAACAGTGTCAGTAACAACAACAGTGTCAGTAACAACAACAGTGTCAGTAAACAACAACAACAACAGTAACAACAACAGTGTGTAACAGTAACAACAACAGTGTCAGTGTCAGTAACAACAACAGTGTCAGTAACAACAACAACAGTGTCAGTAACAACAACAGTGTCAGTAACAACAACAGTGTCAGTAACAACAACAGTGTCAGTAACAACAACAGTGTCAGTAACAACAACAACAACAACAACAACAACAGGTCAGTAACAACAACAGTGTCAGTAACAACAACAGTGTCGTAACAACAACAACAGTGTCAGTAACAACAACAGTGTCAGTAACAACAACAGTGTCAGTAACAACAACAGTGTCAGTAACAACAACAACAGTGTCAGTAACAACAACAGTGTCAGTAACAACAACAGTGTCAGTAACAACAACAGTGTCAGTAACAACAACAGTGTCAGTAACAACAACAGTGTCAGTAACAACAACAGTGTCAGTAACAACAACAGTGTCAGTAACAACAACAGTGTCAGTAACAACAACAGTGTCAGTAACAACAACAACAACAGTGTCAGTAACAACAACAGTGTCAGTAACAACAAACAACAGTGTCAGTAACAACAACAGTGTCAGTAACAACAACAACAACAGTGTCAGTAACAACAACAACAGTGTCAGAAACAACAACAACAGTGTCAGTAACAACAACAGTGTCAGTAACAACAACAACAGTGTCAGTAACAACAACAGTGTCAGTAACAACACAACAACAACAGTGTCAGTAACAACAGTGTCAGTAACAACAACAGTGTCAGTAACAACAACAGTGTCAGTAACAACGACAGTGTCAGTAACAACGACAGTGTCAGTAACAACAACAGTGTCAGTAACAACAACAGTGTCAGTAACAACAACAGTGTCAGTAACAACGACAGTGTCAGTAACAACGACAGTGTCAGTAACAACGACAGTGTCAGTAACAACGACAGTGTCAGTAACAACAACAGTGTCAGTAACAACAACAACAGTGTCAGTAACAACAACAACAGTGTCAGTTACAACGACAGTGTCAGTAACAACGACAGTGTCAGTAACAACGACAGTGTCAGTAACAACGACAGTGTCATTAACAACAACAGTGTCAGTAACAACAACAACAGTGTCAGTAACAACAACAGTGTCAGTAACAACAACAGTGTCAGTAACAACAACAGTGTCAGTAACAACAACAGTGTCAGTAACAACAACAGTGTCAGTAACAACAACAGTGTCAGTAACAACGACAGTGTCAGTAACAACGACAGTGTCAGTAACAACAACAGTGTCAGTAACAACAACAACAGTGTCAGTAACAACGACAGTGTCATTAACAACAACAGTGTCAGTAACAACAACAGTGTCAGTAACAACAACAGTGTCAGTAACAACAACAGTGTCAGTAACAACAACAACAGTGTCAGTAACAACAACAACAACAACAGTGTCAGTAACAACAACAGTGTCAGTAACAACAACAGTGTCAGTAACAACAACAGTGTCAGTAACAACAACAACAGTGTCAGTAACAACAACAACAGTGTCAGTAACAACAACAACAGTGTCAGTAACAACAACAACAACAGTGTCAGTAACAACAACAACAACAGTGTCAGTAACAACAACAGTGTCAGTAACAACAACAACAGTGTCAGTAACAACAACAACAGTGTCAGTAACAACAACAACAGTGTCTTCCTCCCCCCAGTGTCCCCACTCTCCCCCACCCCACCCTACTCTCCCCCACCCCACCCTACTCTCCCCCACCCCACCCTACTCTCCCCCCACCCCCACCCTACTCTCCCCCACCCCACCCTACTCTCCCCCACCCCACCCCACCCTACTCTCCCCCACCCCACCCCACCCTACTCTCCCCCCACCCCACCCTACTCTCCCCCACCCCCACCCTACTCTCCCCCACCCCACCCTACTCTCCCCCCCACCCCACCCTACTCTCCCCCACCCCACCCTACTCTCCCCCACCCCACCCCACTACTACTCTCCCCCACCCCACCCTACTCTCCCCCACCCCACCCCACCCTACTCTCTCCCCACCCCACCCTACTCTCCCCCCACCCCCACCCTACTCTCCCCCACCCCACCCAACTCTCCCCCACCCCACCCTACTCTCCCCCAAACCCCACCCTACTCTCCCCCCACCCCACCCAACTCTCCCCCACCCCACCCTACTCTCCCCCCACCCCACCCTACTCTCCCCCCACCCCCACCCTACTCTCCCCCACCCCACCCTACTCTCCCCCACCCCACCCTACTCTCCCCCACCCCCACCCTACTCTCCCCCATCCCCCCCTACTCTCCCCCACCCACCCTACTCTCCCCCACTCCACCCTACTCTCCCCCCACCCCACCCTACTCTCCCCCACCCACCCTACTCTCCCCCACCCCACCCTACTCTCCCCCACCCCACCCAACTCTCCCCCACCCCACCCAACTCTCCCCCACCCCACCCTACTCTCCCCCACCCCACCCTACTCTCCCCCACCCACCCTACTCTCCCCCATCCCCCCCTACTCTCCCCCACCCCACCCAACTCTCCCCCACCCCACCCTACTCTCCCCCCACCCCACCCCCTACTCTCCCCCACCCCCACCCTACTCTCCCCCACCCCACCCAACTCTCCCCCACCCCACCCTACTCTCCCCCCACCCCACCCTACTCTCCCCCACCCACCCAACTCTCCCCCACCCCACCCTACTCTCCCCCACCCCCCCTACTCTCCCCCACCCACCCTACTATCCCCCATCCCCCCCTACTCTCCCCCCCACCCACCCTACTCTCCCCCATCCCCCCCTACTCTCCCCCACCCACCCTACTCTCCCCCATCCCCCCCCTACTCTCCCCCACCCACCCTACTCTCCCCCATCCCCCCCTACTCTCCCCCACCCCACCCTACTCTCCCCCACCCACCCTACTCTCCCCCACCCACCCTACTCTCCCCCATCCCCCCCTACTCTCCCCCACCCCACCCTACTCTCCCCCACCCACCCTACTCTCCCCCACCCCACCCTACTCTCCCCCCACCCCACCCTACTCTCCCCCACCCACCCTACTCTCCCCCACCCCACCCTACTCTCCCCCACCCCACCCAACTCTCCCCCACCCCACCCAACTCTCTCCCCCCCACCCCACCCTACTCTCCCCCCACCCCACCCTACTCTCCCCCACCCACCCTACTCTCCCCCATCCCCCCCTACTCTCCCCCACCCCACCCAGCTCTCCCCCACCCCACCCTACTCTCCCCCCACCCCACCCTACTCTCCCCCACCCCCACCCTACTCTCCCCCACCCCACCCTACTCTCCCCCACCCCACCCAACTCTCCCCCACCCCACCCAACTCTCCCCCACCCCACCCTACTCTCCCCCACCCACCCTACTCTCCCCCATCCCCCCCTACTCTCCCCCACCCCACCCAACTCTCCCCCACCCCACCCTACTCTCCCCCCACCCCACCCTACTCTCCCCCACCCCCACCCTACTCTCCCCCACCCCACCCAACTCTCCCCCACCCCACCCTACTCTCCCCCACCCCACCCTACTCTCCCCCACCCCACCCTACTCTCCCCCACCCCCACCCTACTCTCCCCCACCCCACCCTACTCTCCCCTTCTGTAAACTGTTATTCACAGCCTCTCAACGTTATCTTTCCAAATAACCCCACATCCCCCCCCCCCTGCTCTTGTTCCCTGGGTGATACCTGGTTGATGGGGTTCTGGGCGTTGTTCTACTACCCAAGCCCGGCCCGAGGCCAGGCTTGACTTGTGAGAGTTTGGTCCACCAGGCTGTTGCTTGGAGCGGCCCGAGGCCAGGCTTGACTTGTGAGAGTTTGGTCCACCAGGCTGTTGCTTGGAGCGGCCCGCAGGCCAGGCTTGACTTGAGAGTTTGGTCCACCAGGCTGTTGCTTGGAGCGGCCCGCAGGCCAGGCTCGACTTGTGAGAGTTTGGTCCACCAGGCTGTTGCTTGGAGCGGCCCGCAGGCCAGGCTTGACTTGTGAGAGTTTGGTCCACCAGGCTGTTGCTTGGAGCGGCCCGAGGCCAGGCTTGACTTGTGAGAGTTTGGTCCACCAGGCTGTTGCTTGGAGCGGCCCGAGGCCAGGCTTGACTTGTGAGAGTTTGGTCCACCAGGCTGTTGCTTGGAGCGGCCCGAGGCCAGGCTTGACTTGTGAGAGTTTGGTCCACCAGGCTGTTGCTTGGAGCGGCCCGAGGCCAGGCTTGACTTGTGAGAGTTTGGTCCACCAGGCTGTTGCTTGGAGCGGCCCGAGGCCAGGCTTGACTTGTGAGAGTTTGGTCCACCAGGCTGTTGCTTGGAGCGGCCCGCAGGCCAGGCTTGACTTGTGAGAGTTTGGTCCACCAGGCTGTTGCTTGGAGCGGCCCGAGGCCAGGCTTGACTTGTGAGAGTTTGGTCCACCAGGCTGTTGCTTGGAGCGGCCCGCAGGCCAGGCTTGACTTGTGAGAGTTTGGTCCACCAGGCTGTTGCTTGGAGCGGCCCGCAGGCCAGGCTTGACTTGTGAGAGTTTGGTCCACCAGGCTGTTGCTTGGAGCGGCCCGAGGCCAGGCTTGACTTGTGAGAGTTTGGTCCACCAGGCTGTTGCTTGGAGCGGCCCGCAGGCCAGGCTTGACTTGTGAGAGTTTGGTCCACCAGGCTGTTGCTTGGAGCGGCCCGAGGCCAGGCTTGACTTGTGAGAGTTTGGTCCACCAGGCTGTTGCTTGGAGCGGCCCGCAGGCCAGGCTTGACTTGTGAGAGTTTGGTCCACCAGGCTGTTGCTTGGAGCGGCCCGCAGGCCAGGCTTGACTTGTGAGAGTTTGGTCCACCAGGCTGTTGCTTGGAGCAGCCCGAGGCCAGGCTTGACTTGTGAGAGTTTGGTCCACCAGGCTGTTGCTTGGAGCGGCCCGAGGCCAGGCTTGACTTGTGAGAGTTTGGTCCACCAGGCTGTTGCTTGGAGCGGCCCGAGGCCAGGCTTGACTTGTGAGAGTTTGGTCCACCAGGCTGTTGCTTGGAGCGGCCCGAGGCCAGGCTTGACTTGTGAGAGTTTGGTCCACCAGGCTGTTGCTTGGAGCGGCCCGCAGGCCAGGCTTGACTTGTGAGAGTTTGGTCCACCAGGCTGTTGCTTGGAGCGGCCCGAGGCCAGGCTTGACTTGTGAGAGTTTGGTCCACCAGGCTGTTGCTTGGAGCGGTCCGCAGGCCAGGCTTGACTTGTGAGAGTTTGGTCCACCAGGCTGTTGCTTGGAGCGGCCCGCAGGCCCACATACCCACCACAGCCCGGTTGGTCCGGCGCGTCTTGAATAAAAGAGTCTAGTTTTCTCTTGAAGATGTCCACGGTTGTTCCGGCAATATTTCTTATGCTCGCTGGGAGGACGTTGAACAACCGCGGACCTCTGATGTTTATACAGTGTTCTCTGATTGTGCCTATGGCACCTCTGCTCTTCACTGGACCTCTGATGTTTATACAGTGTTCTCTGATTGTGCCTATGGCACCTCTGCTCTTCACTGGTTCTATTCTACATTTTCTTCCATATCGTTCACTCCAGTACGTTGTTATTTTACTGTGTAGATTTGGAACCTGTCCCTCCAGTCTATCCTTTTATTATTAAAATTGAATTTATTGAATAACCCTTCTCGCTTGTTGTTTCTCTTGGGCCTACTACCGTTATTAATGTTAGTTTGCACTTCAATGAGCTTGTGGTCCGAGTACGTAGTGTCTGAGACAGTAATGTCTCTGATTAGCTCATCATTGTTCGTGAATATCAGGTCCAGCGTGTTCTCCTTCCTAGTTGGTTCTGTAATCTGCTGACTGAGCGAGAATTTGTCACAGAATCTCAGTAGTTCTCTGACCTGTGGTTGGTTATTTTCAGGTTGATTTCCTGCTATAATGTTATTGTTTACTATTCTCCATTGTAAACTGGGTAGATTGAAGTCTGCAAGGAAGATGATATCTGGTACTGGGTTTGCTAGGTTATCAAGGATATTCTCTATTTTGTGGATCTGTTCAGTGAAATCCTCAACTGTTGCTTCTGGCGGTTTGTATATTAAAATAATAATTAGATTTATATTTTCTACATTGATTCCAAGTACTTCTACCACCTCATTGGTACCTCTACCCCCCACACCCCACATCCCCCCCCCTCCCCGTCTCCCTGCCCCTCCCCCCACCTGCCTGCCCCTCCCTCCACCTCCCTGCCCCTCCCCTCACCTCTCTGCCCCTCCCACCCACCTGCCAGCCCCTCCCCCCACCTCCCTGTCACTCCCCCAAACCCCCTGCCCAACACCCCACCCCCTGCCACTCCCCCCCCCACCTCCCTGCCCCTCCCCCCCTCCCTGCCCCACACCCCCCCCCTGCCCGCCTGGTCAAAGTTTCGTTGTGAATTTAATGTTTTGGATTTTTTTTTAAACTGTATTTAAGAGGTTTACGTTTCTCCCCAACGCTGAGTGAGAAGGCGCTTGTACTCTTAACTATTAGGAAGGCCAGGGACCCCCAGGGACCCCCAGGGACACCCAGGGAACCCTAGGGACCCCCAGGGACACCTAGGTACCCCCAGGGACCCCTAAGGACACCCAGGGACCCCCAGGAACATCTAGGGACCCCTAAGGACACCCAGGGACCCCCAGGAACACCTAGGGACCCCTAGGGACCCCCAGGGACCCCCAGGGACTCCCAGGAACCCCCAGGGACACGACCTGAGGGGACCAGGGGCCGCCAAGGACGACTCCCATCAGGGCGGGAAAAAGTGGTCGCCGCCAGAGCCACTTTAGAGAGTAAAACTCCGAAGTTGTTTCTCAGCGCCAGCTGCGCCCGCTTCCAATATTCACTCACATTTGAGACATTTTTTCATTTTTTAACTAGCTGTACCCGGCCACGCGTTGCTGTGGCACAGCAACCTTCCCCTGTCCTCCAGGCCTCCCCACCATTCCCCTCTCCCTCGTCCCCACTATCCCCCACTCCCTCGTGTCCCTGTCCTCCCCACTATCCCAATATAGATTGGGAGCCGGTCGGCCGAGCGGACAGCACGCTGGACTTGTGATCCTGTGGTCCCCGGTTCGATCCCAGGCGCCGGCGAGAAACAATGGGCAGAGTTTCTTTCACCCTATGCCCCTGTTACCTAGCAGTAAAATAGGTACCTGGGTGTTAGTCAGCTGTCACGGGCTGCTTCCTGGGGGTGGAGGCCTGGTCGAGGACCGGGCCGCGGGGACACTAAAGCCCCGAAATCATCTCAAGATAACCTCAAGATCCCCCACGCCACCGTCCCTCGTCATCCTTACTATCCCTCGTCCCCTCGTCCTCCCGACCATTCCCCACTCCCTCGTCCGATACATTCCCAAATGGTCTGATGTTCTCATCAGAAAATTGGGAACATCAATGATCTGATGTTCCAATCACTGAAAAATAAATAGAACAATTAGAAAACGAAATAAAAAATATGAAAAAATAAAAAAACTATACTCACGAAATGAACGGTATGGTAAACAACACAGCTCAATTCCAACGCAATGTCACACAAAATAATTAAATCAAAATGAAAATAAATCGAAATCTATGAAAATTCAATATATCAATGCAATCGGATACATTGAAATGGAATCGCATCATATTTAATATAGCGTGTGTTGCTCTTACGTGCATTGTTTAAAAACAAACCTGTTTTTACCTGTCATAGGTGCGGCATCTGTTTTTACCTGTCATAGGTGCGGCATCTGTTTTTACCTGTCATAGGTGCGGCATCTGTTTTTACCTGTCATAGGTGCGGCATCTGTTTTTACCTGTCATAGGTGCGGCATCTGTTTTTACCTGTCATAGGTGCGGCATCTGTTTTTACCTGTCATAGGTGCGGCATCTGTTTTTACCTGTCATAGGTGCGGCATCTGTTTTTACCTGTCATAGGTGCGGCATCTGTTTAACATTCGGGGATTAACGATTTTGAACAAACGAACATTTACATTTCTATTTATATAGATGAACAGCGTGTTAAAATTGATGAATGCGTCTTTGGGGTCGACCGCTGGATGGAATGGTCACCCTACAACCACCCCCTTACACGTCTTGTTTAAACTAATCACTAAAATGGCACTCGCCCGCTGACAGGATTTCTAGCTAGTACGATCACCACTGACAGAACGCACTCACGCACACACGCACTCCACACACACACGCACGCACGCAGGCACCATGCCTGCTAGGAGACGCAGGATGCGTGGTGGAGTCTGCCTTCATGTTCCCTGTTGCTGCAGAGCTCCTAGAGCTTTTAGAGCTCCTAGAGTTCTAGGGCTCCTAGAGCTCCTAGGGCTCCAAGAGCTCCTACGGCTCCTAGAGCTCCTACGGCTCCTAGAGCTCCTAGGGCTCCTAGAGCTCCTAGGGCTCCTAGAGCTCCTGGAGCTCCTACGGCTCCTAGAGCTCCTAGGGCTCCAAGAGCTCCTACGGCTCCTAGAGCTCCTACGGCTCCTAGAGCTCCTACTGCTCCTAGAGCTCCTTGGGCTCCTAGAGCTCCTAGGTCTCCTGGAGCTCCTACGGCTCCTAGAGCTCCTAGGGCTCCAAGAGCTCCTACGGCTCCTAGAGCTCATAGAGCTCCTAGGGCTCCTGGAGCTCCTACGGCTCCTGGAGCTCCTACGGCTCCTGGAGCTCCTACGGCTCCTAGGGCTCATAGAGCTCCTGGAGCTCCTAGAGCTCCTAGGGCTCATAGAGCTCCTACGGCTCCTGGAGCTCCTAGGGCTCCAAGAGCTCCTAGGGCTCCTAGAGCTCCTACGGCTCCTAGAGCTCCTAGGGCTCATAGAGCTCCTAGGGCTCCTAGAGCTCCTAGGGCTCCTGGAGCTCCTAGGGCTCCTGGAGCTCCTAGGGCTCCAAGAGCTCCTAGGGCTCCTGGAGCTCCTATGGCTCCTAGGGCTCCTAGAGCTCCTAGGGCTCCTAGAGCTCCTAGGGCTCATAGAGCTCATAGAGCTCCTAGGGCTCCTAGAGCTCCTAGGGCTTCTAGGGCTCCTGGAGCTCCTAGGGCTCCTAGAGCTCCTAGGGCTCCTAGAGCTCATAGAGCTCCTAGGGCTCATAGAGCTCCTAGGCTGGCCCACCATCCTCTCTATCACCTAGTTGTGCTTGCGGGGGTTGAGCTCTGGCTCTTTGGTCCCGCCTCTCAACTGTCAATTAACTGGTGTACAGATTCCTGAGCCTATTGGGCTCTATCATATCTACACTTGAAACTGTGTATGGAGTCAGCCTCCACCTGCAGGGGCCTGACAGCTGAGTGGACAGCGCTCGAGATTCGTAGTCCTACGGTTCCGGGTTCGATCCCCGGTGGAGGCGGAAACAAATGGGCAGAGTTCCTTTCACCCTGATGCACCGGTTCACCTAGCAGTAAATAGGTACCTGGAAGTTAGACAACTGCTACGGGCTGCTTCCTGGGATGACCTGCCCACGTGGACAGGTCACCACGTGGACAGGTCACCACGTGGACAGGTCACCACGTGGACAGATCACCACGTGGACAGGTCACCACGTGGACAGATCACCACGTGGACAGGTCACCACGTGGACAGGTCACCACGTGGACAGGTCACCACGTGGACAGATCACCACGTGCACAGGTCACCACGTGGACAGGTCACCACGTGGACAGATCACCACGTGGACAGGTCACCACGTGGACAGATCACCACGTGGACAGGTCACCACGTGGACAGGTCACCACGTGGACAGGTCACCACGTGGACAGATCACCACGTGCACAGGTCACCACGTGGACAGGTCACCACGTGGACAGATCACCACGTGGACAGGTCACCACGTGGACAGGTCACCACGTGGACAGGTCACCACGTGGACAGGTCACCACGTGGACAGGTCACCACGTGGACAGATCACCACGTGGACAGGTCACCACGTGGACAGATCACCACGTGGACAGGTCACCACGTGGACAGGTCACCACGTGGACAGATCACCACGTGGACAGGTCACCACGTGGACAGGTCACCACGTGGACAGATCACCACGTGGACAGGTCACCACGTGGACAGGTCACCACGTGGACAGGTCACCACGTGGACAGATCACCACGTGCACAGATCACCACGTGCACAGATCACCACGTGCACAGGTCACCACGTGGACAGATCACCACGTGGACAGATCACCACGTGGACAGGTCACCACGTGGACAGATCACCACGTGGACAGGTCACCATGCACGTGGACAGGTCACCACGTGGACAGATCACCACGTGGACAGGTCACCACGTGGACAGGTCACCACGTGGACAGATCACCACGTGGACAGGTCACCACGTGGACAGGTCACCACGTGGACAGGTCACCACGTGGACAGATCACCACATGGACAGGTCACCACGTGGACAGATCACCACGTGGACAGATCACCACGTGGACAGATCACCACGTGGACAGATCACCACGTGGACAGATCACCACGTGGACAGATCACCACGTGGACAGGTCACCACGTGGACAGGTCACCACGTGGACAGGTCACCACGTGGACAGGTCGCCGCTATAATGGGGAGGGTGTGTGTAGGGAAGGGGGGGGGGCAGGAACCAGGGGGTTAAAGTCCAAAGGTAAGAGCCGACATTTAGGCTCTTACCGGTCTGTTGTGTCCGGTCTGTTGTGTTCGGTCTGTTGTGTCCGGTCTGTTGTGTTCGGTCTGTTGTGTCCGGTCTGTTGTGTCCGGCCGGTTGTGTCCGGTCTGTTGTGTTCGGTCTGTTGTGTTCGATCTGTTGTGTCCAGCCGGTTGTGTCCGGTCTGTTGTGTCCAGCCGGTTGTGTCCGGCCGGTTGTGTCCGGTCTGTTGTGTCCGGTCGGTTGTGTCCGGTCTGTTGTGTCCGGTCTGTTGTGTCCGGCCGGTTGTGTCCGGTCGGTTGTGTCCGGTCTGTTGTGTCCGGTCGGTTGTGTCCGGTCTGTTGTGTCCGGTCGGTTGTGTCCGGTCTGTTGTGTCCGGTCGGTTGTGTCCGGTCTGTTGTGTCCGGTCGGTTGTGTCCGGTCTGTTGTGTCCGGCCGGTTGTGTCCGGTCTGTTGTGTCCGGCTGGTTGTGTCCGGCCGGTTGTGTCCGGTCGGTTGTGTCCGGTCTGTTGTGTCCGGTCTGTTGTGTCCGGCCGGTTGTGTCCGGTCTGTTGTGTCCGGTCTGTTGTGTCCGGCCGGTTGTGTCCGGTCTGTTGTGTCCGGTCTGTTGTGTCCGGCCGGTTGTGTCCGGTCTGTTGTGTCCGGTCTGTTGTGTCCGGCCGGTTGTGTCCGGCCGGTTGTGTCCGGCCGGTTGTGTCCGGTCTGTTGTGTCCGGTCTGTTGTGTCCGGTCTGTTGTGTCCGGTCTGTTGTGTCCGGTCGGTTGTGTCCGGTCTGTTGTGTCCGGCCGGTTGTGTCCGGTCTGTTGTGTCCGGCCGGTTGTGTCCGGTCGGTTGTGTCCGGTCTGTTGTGTCCGGCCGGTTGTGTCCGGTCTGTTGTGTCCGGTCGGTTGTGTCCGGTCGGTTGTGTCCGGTCTGTTGTGTCCGGCCGGTTGTGTCCGGTCTGTTGTGTCCGGTCTGTTGTGTCCGGTCTGTTGTGTCCGGGCTGTTGTGTCCGGGCAGTTGTGTCCGGGCTGTTGTGTCCGGTCTGTTGTGTCCGGTCTGTTGTGTCCGGTCTGTTGTGTCCGGTCTGTTGTGTCCGGTCTGTTGTGTCCGGGCAGTTGTGTCCGGGCTGTTGTGTCCGGTCTGTTGTGTCCGGTCTGTTGTGTCCGGTCTGTTGTGTCCGGTCTGTTGTGTCCGGTCTGTTGTGTCCGGTCTGTTGTGTCCGGTCTGTTGTGTCCGGTCTGTTGTGTCCGGTCTGTTGTGTCCGGTCTGTTGTGTCCGGTCTGTTGTGTCCGGTCTGTTGTGTCCGGGCAGTTGTGTCCGGTCTGTTGTGTCCGGTCTGTTGTGTCCGGTCTGTTGTGTCCGGTCTGTTGTGTCCGGTCTGTTGTGTCCGGGCAGTTGTGTCCGGTCTGTTGTGTCCGGTCGGTTGTGTCCGGTCTGTTGTGTCCGGTCTGTTGTGTCCGGCCGGTTGTGTCCGGTCTGTTGTGTCCGGGCTGTTGTGTCCGGGCAGTTGTGTCCGGTCTGTTGTGTCCGGTCGGTTGTGTCCGGTCTGTTGTGTCCGGTCTGTTGTGTCCGGCCGGTTGTGTCCGGTCTGTTGTGTCCGGTCTGTTGTGTTCGGTCTGTTGTGTCCGGTCGGTTGTGTCCGGTCTGTTGTGTCCGGTCTGTTGTGTCCGGCCGGTTGTGTCCGGTCTGTTGTGTCCGGCCGGTTGTGTCCGGTCTGTTGTGTCCGGCCGGTTGTGTCCGGTCGGTGTCCACAATGGACATTCCCCTTGACGTGTCCGGCAAAACTATGCGGCACAAACGGTTCGGAACATGTCCTTTCACCTCATGCGCCTCTTCATCTAAATGGGAAATAAAAGCCAATCTGAAAGTAATTTGGGAAGATTTTAACTTGACGAAGGAGCTGGCAAGGTAGCTACGAGGAGAAAACCCAACAAGGGGGTGGCATTTGGACGGAGGGAAGACCCAGTGCCCAACCACTTGGCCCAGCGGGGATCGAACTCCGACCCGCAAGAAGCGCGGCCTCCACTGCACTGACCAGTCTAAGTGGATACGCGACTAAGTTCTCTCCTATAAGGAGAGCAGTATAGGGTGTACCTCCATGTCCTATAGAACTACCCCCACACCTCACCCCCACACCACGCCCCCACACACCACGCCCTCACACACCACGCCCCCACACACCACACCCCCACACACCACGCCCCCACACACCACGCCCCCACACACCACGCCCCCACACACCACGCCCCCCCACACCACGCCCCCACACACCACGCCCCCCCACACCACGCCCCCACACACCACGCCCCCCCACACCACGCCCCCACACACCACGCCCCCACACACCACGCCCCCACACACCACGCCCCCACACACCACGCCCCCACACACCACGCCCCCCCACACCACGCCCTCACACACCACGCCCCCACACACCACGCCCCCCCACACCACGCCCCCACACACCACGCCCCCACACACCACGCCCCCACACACCACGCCCCCACACACCACGCCCCCACACACCACGCCCCCACACACCACGCCCCTACACACCACGCCCCCCCACACACCACGCACCCACACACCACGCACCCACACACCACGCCCCCCCACACACCACGCCCTCACACACCACGCCCCCACACACCACACCACCCCCACACACCACACCACCCCCACACGCAGGTCAATCTCCGTAAGGTCATCGCTCTCTACTAATGGCTCATTGAGCATATTATTCGTGGTATATTTTGTGTTTATTTTTTAATATAATTTTTGTTGGACGTTCCTGTGGAGGTCCCCCCCCCCCCACAGTGTTTCTGTGGAGGCCCCCCACAGTGTTCCTGTGGAGGTCCCCCACAGTGTTTCTGTGGAGGGTCCCCCACAGTGTTTCTGTGGAGGGTCCCCCACAGTGTTCCTGTGGAGGGTCCCCCCACAGTGTTTCTGTGGAGGCCCCCCACAGTGTTCCTGTGGAGGTCCCCCACAGTGTTCCTGTGGAGGCCCCCCACAGTGTTTCTGTGGAGGGTCCCCCACAGTGTTTCTGTGGAGGGTCCCCCACAGTGTTCCTGTGGAGGGTCCCCCCACAGTGTTTCTGTGGAGGGTCCCCACAGTGTTCCTGTGGAGGCCCCCCACAGTGTTCCTGTGGAGGTCCCCCACAGTGTTTCTGTGGAGGCCCCCCACAGTGTTCCTGTGGAGGCCCCCCACAGTGTTCCTGTGGAGGTCCCCTCCCCCCCACAGTGTTTCTGTGGAGGGCCCCCCCCACAGTGTTCCTGTGGAGGTCCCCCACAGTGTTCCTGTGGAGGTCCCCCACAGTGTTCCTGTGGAGGTCCCCCACAGTGTTCCTGTGGAGGTCCCCCACAGTGTTCCTGTGGAGGGTCCCCCCACAGTGTTTCTGTGGAGGGTCCCCACAGTGTTCCTGTGGAGGTCCCCCACAGTGTTCCTGTGGAGGTCCCCCACAGTGTTCCTGTGGAGGTCCCCCACAGTGTTCCTGTGGAGGTCCCCCACAGTGTTTCTGTGGAGGCCCCCCACAGTGTTCCTGTGGAGGCCCCCCACAGTGTTCCTGTGGAGGTCCCCCCACAGTGTTCCTGTGGAGGTCCCCCACAGTGTTCCTGTGGAGGTACCCCACAGTGTTCCTGTGGAGGTCCCCCACAGTGTTCCTGTGGAGGGTCCCCCCACAGTGTTTCTGTGGAGGGTCCCCACAGTGTTCCTGTGGAGGTCCCCCACAGTGTTCCTGTGGAGTTCCCCCACAGTGTTCCTGTGGAGGTCCCCCACAGTGTTCCTGTGGAGGTCCCCCACAGTGTTCCTGTGGAGGTCCCCCACAGTGTTCCTGTGGAGGTCCCCCACAGTGTTCCTGTGGAGGGTCCCCCCACAGTGTTTCTGTGGAGGGTCCCCACAGTGTTCCTGTGGAGGTCCCCCACAGTGTTCCTGTGGAGGTCCCCCACAGTGTTCCTGTGGAGGTCCCCCACAGTGTTCCTGTGGAGGGTCCCCCCACAGTGTTTCTGTGGAGGGTCCCCACAGTGTTCCTGTGGAGGCCCCCCACAGTGTTCCTGTGGAGGTCCCCCCACAGTGTTTCTGTGGAGGCCCCCCACAGTGTTCCTGTGGAGGTCCCCCACAGTGTTCCTGTGGAGGTCCCCCACAGTGTTCCTGTGGAGGTCCCCCACAGTGTTCCTGTGGAGGTCCCCCACAGTGTTCCTGTGGAGGTCCCCCACAGTGTTCCTGTGGAGGTCCCCCACAGTGTTCCTGTGGAGGTCCCCCACAGTGTTCCTGTGGAGGTCCCCCACAGTGTTCCTGTGGAGGTCCCCCACAGTGTTCCTGTGGAGGCCCCCCACAGTGTTCCTGTGGAGGTCCCGCACAGTGTTCCTGTGGAGGTCCCCCCACAGTGTTCCTGTGGAGGCCCCCCACAGTGTTCCTGTGGAGGCCCCCCACAGTGTTCCTGTGGAGGTCCCCCACAGTGTTTCTGTGGAGGTCCCCCACAGTGTTTCTGTGGAGGCCCCCCACAGTGTTCCTGTGGAGGTCCCCCACAGTGTTCCTGTGGAGGTCCCCCACAGTGTTCCTGTGGAGGTACCCCACAGTGTTCCTGTGGAGGTACCCCACAGTGTTCCTGTGGAGGTCCCCCACAGTGTTCCTGTGGAGGTCCCCCACAGTGTTCCTGTGGAGGGTCCCCCCACAGTGTTTCTGTGGAGGGTCCCCACAGTGTTCCTGTGGAGGTCCCCCACAGTGTTCCTGTGGAGTTCCCCCACAGTGTTCCTGTGGAGGTCCCCCACAGTGTTCCTGTGGAGGTCCCCCACAGTGTTCCTGTGGAGGTCCCCCACAGTGTTCCTGTGGAGGTCCCCCACAGTGTTCCTGTGGAGGGTCCCCCCACAGTGTTTCTGTGGAGGGTCCCCACAGTGTTCCTGTGGAGGTCCCCCACAGTGTTCCTGTGGAGGTCCCCCACAGTGTTCCTGTGGAGGTCCCCCACAGTGTTCCTGTGGAGGGTCCCCCCACAGTGTTTCTGTGGAGGGTCCCCACAGTGTTCCTGTGGAGGCCCCCCACAGTGTTCCTGTGGAGGTCCCCCCACAGTGTTTCTGTGGAGGCCCCCCACAGTGTTCCTGTGGAGGTCCCCCACAGTGTTCCTGTGGAGGTCCCCCACAGTGTTCCTGTGGAGGTCCCCCACAGTGTTCCTGTGGAGGTCCCCCACAGTGTTCCTGTGGAGGTCCCCCACAGTGTTCCTGTGGAGGTCCCCCACAGTGTTCCTGTGGAGGTCCCCCACAGTGTTCCTGTGGAGGTCCCCCACAGTGTTCCTGTGGAGGTCCCCCACAGTGTTCCTGTGGAGGCCCCCCACAGTGTTCCTGTGGAGGTCCCGCACAGTGTTCCTGTGGAGGTCCCCCCACAGTGTTCCTGTGGAGGCCCCCCACAGTGTTCCTGTGGAGGCCCCCCACAGTGTTCCTGTGGAGGTCCCCCCACAGTGTTTCTGTGGTCCCCCACAGTGTTTCTGTGGAGGCCCCCCACAGTGTTCCTGTGGAGGTCCCCCCACAGTGTTTCTGTGGAGGTCCCCCACAGTGTTCCTGTGGAGGTCCCCCCACAGTGTTTCTGTGGAGGTCCCCCACAGTGTTCCTGTGGAGGTCCTCCACAGTGTTCCTGTGGAGGTCCCCCACAGTGTTCCTGTGGAGGCCCTCTTTAATACCTCACAAAACAATGTGATTTATGATGAGACACACTCTGACGTCAGAGTGGTGGGGGTGGGGGGGTTGTGGGGGTGTTGTGGGGGTGTTGTGGGGGTGGGGGAGCCACTCATGGCGAGGGTGTCAAGGTGCCACTTGCCACAGAAGGTGCCAGGTGAGCTGTGGCACCTCCCGCTGGCACGGTGCACCTCTGGTACCTCTCTTTCGGCCTAGGAGTACCACAGGTGCAGGGAATGTGTGGGAGGTGCCCCACAACACCCCCACAACCCCCCCACAACCCCCACCACCACTCTGACGTTAGAGGTTTGTCTCCTGTTAATATAAATCACATTGTATTTTGTGAGGTATTAAAGAGGACGATGAGGCCTCTACAGGAACACTGTGAGGGCGTGGTGTGTGTGAGGGCGTGGTGTGTGTGTGGGCGTGGTGTATGTGGGCGTGGCATCTGTGGGCGTGGCCAAGAGGAGCGAGTCAGAGGGGGTGTGGCACCAGGCCTAGCAAGACCAATCACCGTAGAGGCGCTGATGACATTGCCCACCTCTGCCCTGTCAATCACAGGAAGTTAATGGATTGGTGACCGCGTCTGGCCTAGCCTCATTGCACTGATGCAGGCTGCCCCATCACCAACATTATCCTAGAACAGTTTCTTCATGTTGCAAACGAGCAGCCATTGATCTGAATACCAGTTGGAGGATTGTTACGTGAAGCAATTAACCCCAAGTGCCAGTTCCAATCACCCTTAAGACCAATTTGGAACTAATGACTCAACCACCACATTCTCAGGTTAATAATTCCAGCTTTATCCTCATGTTTATATGTGGGTAGTGCCGAGTTGCACAGACTTTCGGCGCCGTGGAGAGGGGGGACCTGCTGCATGGGTAACAGCTTCTCGCTGCATGGGTAACAGCTTCTCCCATGCATGGGTAACAGCTTCTCCCATGCATGGGTAACAGCTTCTCCCTGCACGGGTAACAGCTTCTCCCTGCATGGGTAACAGCTTCTCCCCGCATGGGTAACAGCTTCTCGCTGCATGGGTAACAGCTTCTCCATGCATGGGTAACAGCTTCTCCCTGCATGGGTAACAGCTTCTCCCTGCATGGGTAACAGCTTCTCCCCGCATGGGTAACAGCTTCTCCCCGCATGGGTAACAGCTTCTCCCTGCATGGGTAACAGCTTCTCCCCGCATGGGTAACAGCTTCTCCCTGCATGGGTAACAGCTTCTCCCTGCATGGGTAACAGCTTCTCCCTGCATGGGTAACAGCTTCTCCCTGCATGGGTAACAGCTTCTCGCTGCATGGGTAACAGCTTCTCCATGCATGGGTAACAGCTTCTCCCTGCATGGGTAACAGCTTCTCCCTGCATGGGTAACAGCTTCTCCATGCATGGGTAACAGCTTCTCCCTGCATGGGTAACAGCTTCTCCCTGCATGGGTAACAGCTTCTCCCTGCATGGGTAACAGCTTCTCCCCGCATGGGTAACAGCTTCTCGCTGCATGGGTAACAGCTTCTCCATGCATGGGTAACAGCTTCTCCCTGCATGGGTAACAGCTTCTCCCTGCATGGGTAACAGCTTCTCCCTGCATGGGTAACAGCTTCTCCCTGCATGGGTAACAGCTTCTCCCTGCATGGGTAACAGCTTCTCCCTGCATGCACACACACACCCACACCCACACACACACACACACACCCACACACACACACACACACACACACACACACACACACACACACACACACATCACTGAAGACCGCGAGGGAATATATTATTTACGCTTGGGAGTACAAACGTGTTTAACGTTAATAATCGTTAATATTACATTGTATCTTAACGTTTGTGTATTGTTTCTGTCATACAAGATACCGCCTGGTATAGCTCTGACGTCACACAGCTGTGGGTGGTACTTTTAGAAGGGACTTAGCCAATGAGAGAGAACCTGTGACGTCATACATCACCAAGACTGCCTGTGATTGGGCCGCGGTGCGTCACTTGCTCTGACGTCATGAGTGAGAGTTAGTCAGAATGTGACAAGTTACATTGTGGTCCAACGGGAGGCTACTGTGGGCCTGCGGGCTGCTCCAAGCAACAGCCTGGTGGATCAAGCTCTCACAAGTCGAGCCTGGCCTCGGGCCGGGCGAGTAGAAGAACTCCCAGAACGCCATCAAGGTACAAGTTGAACTTTGACAAATTTCCGGGTCTCCTCCAGTCGTTACCAATCCCAGTCTCTCCTGTGAGGACCAATCCCCGTCCTTCCTGTGAGGACCAATCCCAGTCCCTCCTGTGAGGACCAATCCCCGTCCCTCCTGTGAGGACCAATCCCCGTCCTTCCTGTGAGGACCAATCCCAGTCCCTCCTGTGAGGACCAATCCCAGTCCCTCCTGTGAGGACCAATCCCAGACCCTCCTGTGAGGACCAATCCCAAACCCTCCTGTGAGGACCAATCCCATACCTCTTGTGAGGACCAATCCCAGTCCCTCCTGTGAGGACCAATCCCAGTCCTTCATGTGAGGACCAATCCCAGTCCCTCCTGTGAGGACCAATCCCATACCTCTTGTGAGGACCAATCCCAGACCCTCCTGTGAGGACCAATCCCAAACCCTCCTGTGAGGACCAATCCCATACCTCTTGTGAGGACCAATCCCAGTCCCTCCTGTGAGGACCAATCCCAGTCCTTCATGTGAGGACCAATCCCAGTCCCTCTTGTGAGGACCAATCCCAGTTCCCTCCTGTGGGGACCAATCCCTGCCCCTCCTCTGAGGACCAATCCCA